>JAFEMH010004411.1:0-210885 GCA_022495995.1 Adenophora triphylla var. japonica | reverse complement strand
TAAACTTTTGGTCAAGGCAGGTTCCTAAACCTCCCGGGGTTTTATGCCGGAGAACAAGTTGTTCAAGAGCTTTCCCTAGTCAACAAATACCTTGTGTTCGCCTTTATTCAACCCGATAATCATTGTACCTCGATTCTTATCACTTTAGTCATTTTTCTTGTCATTGGTAACAATTGTTGAAATTTGACCAAAAACAATTTGGCGCCGTCCGTGGGAAACTTTTGATTATTTGCATAGAAATGACTAATCTTTCGTCCGTCCGGCAAGTCAAGGTGAGAGAAATCAGCCACTTCCCAAGATCCAAAGCACTCCAAGGCAATCCATCTTTGAATTTTCGGGAGATAATATCCAAAGTCATGGTTACTTACAATGTTGAAGAAAGCTGAATGACCGTTTGGATGCTCAGTGAGCATAAGGCAAACACCATGATATTCAATGCTATTGATGCCATGCGTAAAGGGAAGCAAGCTTCGAAACTCAAGTGTCTACTCCATTCTCACCTTTGTATCCTAGATCTCTCGTTTGGTGCGTGTACAAGATCTAGTCATTTCTGGGAGATATCCCTGGCTGTCCGGCACCTTGCCGCCAGTAAAGCACCCATCGTGACGTCGATTCCAATCACGCAACCAAGATTCGCCCATGGGCCAGCCTAGCCAAACCCCAGCTTTGATGTGTCATCTTGCCACACCTATGCCACACTCTAATGGGGCAAAACAGGAGTTCCTTTAATGCTTTTGATACTCCTAAACCTCGCCTTAATAATACTCCTTTGGCAGAGAACCAACTTGTTAAGGAAAATGCAGACTCATAAAAGAGTTTGCTTTTGAAGTGTACCTGGAGTCAACTTTCCGTGTCACCAAGTTTCTCCAACTTGCTATAACGAATCTCATTTTGTTCCAGCGATAGCTAATGTGGAGATCCCAAAGATGTTTTCAGTCCCTCATATGAAGAAGTATGATGGGAGCACCGATCCAGCGGAGCATGTGTTGCTATATCAAGAATCGATGGATATTATAAGTATCCCCCCTGTCTTTAAAGAAGCATGTTTTTGCAGGGGTTTTGGCTCAACTTTGTCAGGACCAGCCGTAAAGTGGCTAACAGGACTTCCTCTGAATTCTATTTCTTCTTATGCTCAACTTGTCAATATGTTTACTAATCAATTTTCGTGCAACAGGGCATTTGACAAGTTGACTAGTGACCTTTATAGAATTGTGCAACAGCTTAACGAAAGTCTTAAAGAATATTTGCACAGGTTTAACAAGGAGGCAGTGACTATACCCAACTTGGATATGTCCACAAGCATTCCGTATAGGCTTGAAGAAGAGCTCTCTATTTTATAATGAGTTGGTGATGACTCTGCGAAACAACATGAAGAAATCGAACCAGAGCCTTGCGTTTCATCGATTGGAGGATGACACTGGCAATGGGGAAGTCAATCGGGAGGACCCCTACTCCTCTATTTGAGCCCTCTGACAGAAAATCGGATTCCCATCATTATAAGTCTAACAGGGGCAAACCCTCTGTTAAATCTGAACCTTCTAAAGTTCATTTTGTAGATGATGATCAAGATGAAGATGATAATGACTATCCTAAAATTTCTGACATCGTTTTCATGGACATTGCAGGAGTCTTTGCGCCATGGAAAATCTTGGAGACAAAAACGAGATGGCCTAAGAAGAGTGACAAGCCCACAACTTGGAAGGACAAGTCCAAGTGGTGCGCGTTTCATGAGGATTTTGGGCATACCACTGAGAATTGTTTTGCCTTGAGGAAGGAGATTGCTCATCTATTATCCAAGGGTCTTCTTAAGGATTTGTTGGGTAAGAAGAGGGTCAGAAGTGAGTCCAAAGAGCCTGATTCAGGGGAGCAGTCCAGACCCGAAAAAGTTGCACCTCCCCCAGCCACCAAGGTAGTAAATGTTATTTCAGGTGGATCCCATATTTGTGGCACAACTTATTCTGCAGCCAAGCGTCATGCCAAGAGTTCTAAGGAGGATCAGTCAGAACTGCCCTCAAGGTGTCATGACTTCACCGATGGTCAAGTTATCTCCTTTGATGATGAGGATAAAGACAACACGTTGGACCCCCATCATGATGGTCTAGTTGTCCAGGTGAAGACTGCTAATTGTATGGTCAAGAGAATTCTGATTGATGGCGGCAGCTCAGTCAACATAATCTTCACTCATGCTCTGGAAGATATGGGCATTCCTTTGTCCGAAGTTGTGAAGAATTTGTCCGTGCTGGTAGGGTTCAGTGGTGAAGTAAAGCAAACAGTCGGAGAAATCAAGTTGCCTATCTATTTGGAAGGTATGAATTCTATGGAAAGGTTCTGTGTGATTGAATGCTCTTCCTCGTACAATGTCATTTTGGGAAGACCTTGGATCCACAACATGAAGGCCGTGCCGTCAACCTATCACCAGCGTGTCAATTTTCCAACACCTTGGGGTGTGGCCAAGTTGAAGGGAAATCAGCAGGCTTCTAAAGAGTGCTACAAGGTTAATATGAAAGCAAGTTCAGTCCCTCGTCAAGCATAGCAATTAATGAAAAAGGCCCAGGATGTTCTTGAAGCAGTGGAGCATGAGACGAAAAGTGTTTCTGTTGATGAGTCAAACCCTGAGGCCCAAGTGCAAGTTGGTACAGATCTTCCATCCGAAATTGAGGAGGAGCTGATTGAGTTCTTGAAGAGTCAGAAATGTTGTTTTGCGTGGAAGCATGAGGATATGACAGGAATAAGCAAGGACATCATTACTCACAAGTTGAACATTGATCCAACCATCCGTCCCCGTCCACCGTAAAAGAAGAAAATTTGCCCAGAGCGGAACCAAATTATAAAGGATGAAGTCGAGAGGCTTTTGAGGTCCAAGATGATCAGGGAAGTTCAATATCCAAGGTGGTTAGCTAATGTTGTGGTGGTAGAGAAGAGAACGGCAAGTGGCGAGTATGCGTGGACTTTCTAGACTTGAACAAGGCCTCGCCCAAAAGATCCATTCCCTCTTCCTCATATTGATTCTCTTGTTGATGAGACAATGGCCACGATATCTTGACATTCATGGATGCGTCCTCGTGTTTTCAAAGAAATTCAAATGGAGCCCTCGGATCAAGAGGATACGGCATTCATGACTCCAAGGTATATATTGTTATATTGCTACGCCAATTGGGTCTTAAAAATGCAGGGGCAACTTATTAGAGGCCGGGTGAACAAGATGTTTAAGGATCAACTTGGCAAGACAATGGAAGTCTACATAGACGATATGGTAGTAAAGTCCAAGCATATTGAAGATGTGCTGAGCATCTGGCTGAGGCGTTCAACATCTTGAAAACCTTCAACATGAAACTTAATCCAGCAAAATGCAATTTTGGTGTTAGAGCAGGAAAATTCTTGGGCTACATGGTGACTAAGAGAGGAATTGAAGCTAGTCCCGAACAGATCAAAGCCATTCTCAATTTGGAATCTCCCAAGAATATCAAAGACGTCCAAAGGTTAACAGTAGAGTAGGCGCCTAAATAGATTTATATCTAAATCATTTGATAAGTGCAGGTTATTCTATGAAGTGTTAAGAAAGAATAAACTCTTCCAATGGACTGACCAACATGAGGCAGCTTTTAAACAACTTAAAGAATACTTCATGATATCACCCCTACATGCCAAACCAGAACGAGGTGAGCACATTTATTTATATCTAGCTGTATCTGAGAATGCAAGCTAGTGCAAAGGTGTTGGTGAAAGAGATCCAAAGTGAACAACATCCCGTTTATTATTGTTGTGGGTATTTTTTCAACATGGTGACATCTTCGCTTGATCCGCATATCAAGATGTCATTACTCGTAAGTATTGTTTTTAATATTTACTTATTCAATATTTCCTAATATTCTTATTCTTATTTTTCAAGCAATTAAGAGAGGAATGCGGGATATTCTCCAAAGACGCTCACCGTACCTTCAATGCCTAGGGCGACTTAGTCTCACGGAGGTTGAAAGGATAAGCCAAAATCCCGAGATTGTAGGAACCGTATTAACCGCTTCATATTTACTTGTATTTAAGGGGAAATGGAGACGGGACATACACTAACTCTCAGACGCACACACACTCTACGCACGAACTGATTGTAATCCTCTCCATTCTCTTCCAAAGTTGTACTCATAATCATCATAGTGAAACTTTTAAGGTTGGAGACCTAACTCCCAGGGTTTTTTCCAAAGAGGTTGTCACCTCCAAGGTTTTCCTCAAGTAACAAATCATGGTGTCATTATTACTTTTTCTTTCTTTTGTTCCATATAGTCGAATTCCATAGTTCCCTCCTTATTGTTCAATCCACACACTAAACAAAGTTAAGATTCAACTCTATTATTTTTTCTACCAAAACAATTTGGCGCCCACCATGGGGCCTCGTGGTTTATCGATTATTTGGATCATTTTCTAAGCAAATTCATTATGTTCGCACCCCAATGTGTCCGCCGCCGGCAAGAGTCCCGCCGTTGTTCCCACATCAGAGGAAGAACCAACTTGTTACCACCACCTCCTCGTAACCGGATCTCACCAAATTTCAACTTACGAAGACTCCACAAAAGGGAACAACCTCTTCCAATGTAGATGCCGACATTCGGAGTATCCTTACCAGGTTGAATCAAAGGTTGGACCAAAGAAGACAAAGAATTCTAAGGTGGCCGACCAATTCCATGATTAAGATGCAGAAGATCAACACCTCATCGCGTCTCTAAGCTTGACAACATATCACCACCGCGTGCAAGGGTTCTCAACTTTGACAACACCGGAGGATCTACATTTCGTAATGAATTCATCCCAATGGGCGCCCCTCCTCAAACTCATCCGCCGACATCCTTAATGATGTCGACGCCCTTGCCCGGATACCCCATTGACGCCATCTTCCACAGATTCACCCCGCTCATCCCATTCACCGACAACACTACCGCTACGACTACTACGGACAACTCTTGGTTTGCTAAATAATCTTTTTAATAATAATAATTTCAATCGTATTCCTATGGCCGACCCTTTCAGAAAACCCACTTGTCAAACAGATGCAGATCTCGCAGAGCCGATAATGAACGTGCTGTGCCTAACTCCCCAATTCAACCTAAGTGACTTAACCTGTTACAATCAATCCCGGTTTGTCCCAAAGAATTGCAAATGTCGACATCCCGAAGCGTTTCAATGTACCATCTACATGAAGTTTGTACGACGGCACCACGGACCCGTGAGGAGCATGTTGCAAACTATCAAGAAAAGATGGACATAATCCATATTTCGCTTCAATTCAGTGGAAGCTTGCTTATGCAGGGATTCGATCAACCCCGTTCAGACTTCCTCAAATGGTTGATTAGGCAAAGTTATCCCGGGAATCACTCGATTCCCGGGAGAACTTTCTATCTATTTCTTTTCTATAGATTTGTATAGATATATTATCTTGCATCTAAATAATGAATAGTAATTAACCAGTCGTTTTTGAATAATAGATGTCTTTGACATTTAAGTATAACAATAAAAACCCCTTCATTTTGAAATGGCAACTCCAAAAAACGTACTTCTATCGCAAAAAAGCGTATTCGTAAAAATATTTGGAAAGGGAAGGGATATACGTCCGCGTTAAAAATTGTGACTGGCTGGAAATTTATGTATAACCAAACCGTTAATTCGGATTGGCTGAGAATGCATCCGAAGCCAAAAGGCTTCGGGTTCCTATCTAGACAAAGTAATAAAACATTGTAGTCTATTTTTTTTGTGGTTGGTGGGGAGGCTTATCTTCCCCATGACCCTACTTTCATATAATGAAAAAATTCATCCTCTAGGTTCAATTGGTTCTTACGCCCAGCTTATCAACATGTTCTATAACCAATTCTCATGCAGTCGACAATTTGAAAGGTTGACAAGTGATCTCTACAATGTGACCCAGCAGCCTAATGAAACTCTAAAGGATTATGTCCACCGGTTCAATAAGGAGGTGCTAGAAATTCCCAATCTTGACATGTCGATGCCTACGTAAGCATTCAAAATGGGGTTGAAGAAAGATTCACAGTATTATCAAGATTTGGTGATGACTCCTTGTAAGCGGTTGGAAGAAGTCAGGAGCAGGGCAGTGAGATTCATAAGACTGGAGGAAGACGAGCTGCGAAGATCGAAGTCCTTATCCAAGAAGTCGACATATGACAACCCCGACAGAAAGACTGAATCGTCTCATCGCAGGAACCACCGTTCCAATCCTTATCCGAGAATTGACACTAGCAAAATTAACTCAATAGACGGTGAGGATGAAGATAACGATAATGTACCTAACATTTCTGATTATTGTTTTTCTGTTGACATTTCGAGTATACTCGTGCAATGGGCAACCTTGGGGACAAAGCCGATGGCCAAAGAAAACTGACAAAGCCACAGTGGTGGCGTGACAAATCAAAATGGTGCGCTTACCATGAAGACTTTGGACACGTTACGAAGATTGCATCGCGCTAAGAAAGGAGATCGCTTACTTGCTCTCGAAAGGACATCTTAAGGATCTCATTGGGGTCCGTAAAGAAATAAGGCCGGAAATGCGTAAGCTCCTCGTGAAGAGTTGGAAAGACCGCTCCCCCAAAGATCAACAAAGGTGATCAACTTCATCAGTGGAGGCTCGTAAATATGTGGAACATCCTATTTCGCCGCAAAACGACATGCTAAGGAGTCAAAAGAGGAAAAGCCGTAAAGACAGCCTCAAGATGTCGACACTCGCCAGGATCCAATCACCTTTGATGAAAGCGATTGAGAGAACCTGTTAGAACCCCATCACGACGGTCTAGTATTTCCTTGCAGATCGCCAACTGTACAATACGGCGTATCCTGGTTGATGGGGGCAGCTCTGTCAATCTTATTATGTTGGGTACCCTTAAGGAAATGAACATCCCAGAATCGGAGATCGTTAAGAAGTCTTCAGTGCTGGTAGGCTTCAGTGGGGAAGTCAAAGAAACGGTGGGAGAGATAAAGCTTCCTATATACTCGAAGGGCCTCAATACCATGGAACGGTTCTGCGTAATTGATTGCGCAACATCTTATAATGTCATTCTTGGAAGACCGTGGATTCATGGAATGAAGGCTGTACCCTCCACTTACCATCAGTGTGTGAAGTTTCCAACACCTTGGGGTGTCGCTAAGATTTACAGTGATCAACAGGTGGCCAAGGAATGTTATAAAACTTCAATGAAGGCGTCGACATCTCCAAAACACGCATAGCAATTACCGAGGAAAGTACGTGAAGTCCTGGAAGCTAGGGAGGATGATGTGAAAGAAGTATTGCTAAACCCTTACAACCCGGACATCAAAGTACTTATTGGCACTGACATCCCATCAGATATAGAAGAAAAACTTGTGGATTTATTAAGAAGCAGAATAAAGAGTTTTTCTTGGAAACATGATGACATGACAGGCATCAGCAAAGATGTCATCACTCACAAACTTAACGTAGATCCTAGCTTCAAACCAGTACACCAGAAATGTAGGAAGTTTGCAGAAACCAGAAACCAGATCATCAAGGAAGAGGTAGAACGCCTGCTCAAAGCCAACATGATACGAGAGGTCGATTATCCAAGATGGTTGGCAAACGTGGTTGTGGTAGAGAAGTGAAACGGGAAATGGCGAGTTTGTGTCGACTTCACCGACTTAAACAATGCTTGTCCAAAAGATCCTTTTCCTTTGCCGCACATAGATTCGTTAGTTGATGCAACCTCCGGACATGAACTCCTCACATTCATGGACGCATCCTCAGGATTTCAACAAATTCAGATGGAACCATCTGACCAAGAGGACACCGCCTTCATAACACCCACAGGTATTTATTGTTATATTGCCATGCCTTTTGGACTAAAAAATGCAGGTGCAACGTATCAAAGGCTCGTCAACAAGATGTTTAAAGATCAGATTGGGGACACAATGGAGGTATACATCGACGACATGGTGGTAAAGTCCAAGAAAGCCAAAGACCACATAAGCAACCTCTCTCAAGCCTTTGACATCTTGGACTGTTTCAATATGAAACTAAATCCAGCTAAATGCAACTTTGGAATGAAGGCCGGGAAGTTCTTGGGTTACATGGTTGCTAAAAGAGGCATTGAAGCCGCCCTGAAACAGTATATGTGCTATTATCAACTTTGTCATCACCTCAATCTGTCAAGGACGTCCAAAGGTTGACGGGAAAGATTGCCGCACTTACCAGATTCATTTCAAAATCCTCAGATCGATGCAAACCTTTCTACGACATCTTGAGGAAGAACAATAAGTTCCAATGGGAGGATCAGCATGAAGAAGCCTTTCAGGAGCTCAAAACTTACTTGTCAACACCTCCATTATTGGCCAAACCTCAAGAGGATGAACATCTTTACATCTACCCGGCAAGATCCGAAGGTGCCGTAAGTGCAGTCTTGGTGACAGAACGAGCTGGTAATCAGCAACCCATCTACTATATAAGTAAGACACTCCTAGATGCGAGACCGAGGTATTCTCATTTACAAAAATTAATTCTAGCTTTGATAACTGCTTCTATTAAATTAAGGCACTACTTTGAAACACATACTATAATTGTACGCACTAACTATCCTATTAAGAATGTTATGAGAAAACCAGAGATGTCAGGACGAATGGCGAAATGGTCTGTACAATTAAGCACATACGACATCAAATATGAGCGAACCGCAATAAAATCCCAAGCCCTAGCTGATTTTGTGGCTGATTTCAGTCCAACCCTGCAACAAGAAGTGGAATTGGAAGTACAGCAACTTCAAGATGATGACATCCTAAAAATTTGGACTCTCTACACAGACGGTGCTTCTAACATGAGAGGTACAGGTCTGGGAGTTGTACTAAAATCGCCACAAGGGGACATAATACCACAATCCATCAGTTGCAATTTCAAGGCTACCAACAATGAAGCAGAGTATGAGGCACTAATCGCAGGTTTAACAGCAGCCCAGGACCTAGATTTCAAGCATATCCGGGTGTTCATGGATTCATTGCTAATTGTTAACCACTACAACGGGTCCTACGTAGCAAAAAATGCTAAGATGACGACATATTTGGAAATCGTAAAAATTCTTTCGGCCAAATTCAAATCATTTTCCTTGGAACAAATCCCACGAGAAGAAAATTCTCAAGCAGATGCTCTGGCAAACTTGGGTTCAGCCTTCAAAAGCATTTCACAAACCAGTATCCCAATTGTGCATATTGACATCCCAGCAATTGATCATCTTGAGATGTTCGCTCTAGATGTCGACATACCTTCTCCTCCAGCAGCAACTTCTTGGACAGCTCCTATTATCAAGTATCTCTTAGATGATACGATCCCAGCTGAGGAGAAAAATGCTAGAGCATTCAGGGTAAGAGTTTCTAAATATTTACTTATCGATAACCTCTTGTTTAGAAAATCTGCTGCAGGTCACTACTTAAGATGTCTAGAAGCAGATAGAGCCCATCAGGTTCTCAAGGAGCTGCACGAAGGAGATTGTGGAAATCATACCGGGGGCAGAAGTCTACATACTAAGGCTCTTAGAATGGGCTATTTCTGGCCCACAATGAGAAAAGACGCCGTTGACTACGCAAAGAAATGTGATTCCTGTCAAAGATATGGGGACATCCTGCACCAGCCAGCTGAACTGTTACATCCTATCCTGTCGCCATGGCCTTTTATGGTTTGGGGAATGGACATAGTAGGAAAATTGCCCAGGGCACCAGGTGGAAGAGTATTTCTATTGGCTATGACAGACTACTTTTCTAAATGGGTAGAAGCTGAGGCATACGTGCAAGTCCGTGACAAAGAAGTTATATCTTTTATCAAAAGAAACATATTCAGCCGATTTGGAATACCATCATAAATAATTTTTGACAACGGCTCTCAATTCATTAGCAAGAGAACCCAAGATTTCTTGACATCTTGGGGTGTTAAGATGGTGACCTCTTCGCTGTTCACCCTCAAGCCAATGGACAGGCAGAGTCTAGCAACAAAATAATCATAAGCAACATGAAAAAGAGACTGAACCAGAAGAAAGGACGATGGGCAGAAGAGTTACCAATGGTTTTATGGGCTGACAGGATGACATCTAAGAATGCTACTGGTCAAACCCCCTATTCACTTGTATTTGGAACCGAATCAGTTATTCCAGCAGAAGTCCTTGTACCTACGGCAAGATACAGTTTGTTGACATCTGAACATAATAAAGACATCTTGATACATGACCTAGATACCGTGGATGAACTGAGGGACATGGCCAAAGTTCGCATGGCAGCATATCAACAAAGGGTAGCCAGATCTTACAACAAAAACGTAAGGATTAGAAGGTTTCAAGTAGGAGACTTAGTGCTACGAAAGGCATTCCAAAATACCAAGGAGCCCAATGCAGGCAAGCTCGCCCCAAAATGGGAAGGACCCTACCTAATAGATGCACAAGCCGGGAAAGGAGCATATCGCCTGGCAACCTTGGATGGCCAAATGATACCGCGAAGTTGGAACGCCATTCATCTTAAAAGGTATTACATTTAAACAAAATTCCCCATGAACCCATCTTTTCCAGGTATGGATCGTCTTTTAATTTTTTGCAACCTTTCTTCTTTCCTATGTACCTTTTTAATTCTTTACAAATCAAGATGTCGCTAACGTACTTTGTGGAGAGACGTCAACCTTAGTTGGCGTCCGTTTTTAACATGTTTTTGTCTTATGAGGTATTAACACATTTACATGGGGGCATGTCGAAAGCACGTAAAGAACAACAAATTCACCTCCATTAGAGACTGGCCATCTCTTCTTAAGTAAAGGTACACAATCCCTTCTAAGGTTTAAAGAGTTAATTACCTCTTTCTTAAGATGTTAGGTTACCACACCTTCGCCTGGAGCGCAAGTTATCTCTTTAATTGAGGTGTGGGGTGGGCTTATATGGGTAAACTCATATAGCTTACCCATTCCCACTCAGTTAAATGATTGATCTTACGTATTATTCTTATGGTTATGACATATACGTGTCATCTAAAGTATCTACGGGTTATGGCATATACATGTCATCTTAAGTACCTATCGTTTTGACATACTATCATGTCACCTTATGAGCATAACAAAGGATCATCCAAAGAAAAATTCTATCCAAAATATAGCAAGCCTTGACACGCTTGAAAATCATTAAACCATAAAGTTATCATAAAAAGCATCCAAACTACTAAGCTTAAAGTGCAAAAGTGTTGGACCAACCCAACACATAAAGGAAATTGTCTTTGGTCCTTATGGACCCATTACATAACCAAACGAAAATAAAAATTGTTTTAAGGGATTCCACCCCAAGAACATCATCAAAATACCAAGAACAAAGTTGTTTTACCTTCTTTTAGGTGGCTTACGCCGCGGTGTTGCATTTGGGTTAACTTCTCCATCTACGGGTGCATCCTTAACGGCCCAGCTTCATACGGGCTTGACAACACCTCGCCCTCATCCATCACTTCACCGGTCATCTTAAACAAATAGGCACACTCCCTGTTGATATCCCAAGTGTCAGCCTTCCCTTCTTGATACTCCTTCATCATTTTTATCTTGCATTGAGAAACAGCTTTTGCAGCTGGGCTTTGCGGGAACTCTTCACGTACGTGATCTCTTTCTGATGATCCTCCTCACTCTTAGCCAAACTATTCAGTAAGTCCTTCACTGTTTGTTCTTGCTCTCCCAACGACTTGCTTTGTTGCTCCAGGGTCTTCTCATGTACCTTCACCTTGTTTTCTAACGCTATCTTCTCCTTCCTAACCAAAGCGATGTCAGCTTTGGACTTCTTCTTTAGCATTTCAATTTCTTTCACCAACTCCTCCACATACCCTACAGTCTGAAAAATAATAACTCGACATCAATAGATGTTTATAAAAACTTTTGCGTTAGTAAATATCCAATTAATAGTATCTTACCCCAGTCGCAAAGCTCATGCATTTTTTCTTAAAATCTCCTACTGGCATTCCATCAAAGGAATCTTCAACTTCGACTACCTCCTCTTGACTAGCCTTTCGCTTCTTTACTCTGGAACCAATACCGCACTATCATCCAAAGTTGGGGTCTTCTTAGGGGCGGGCGGAGGCTTCATCTCTATCTTCACAGTAGAGCCTGTAAACATGGCTTCAATTTCATCGAGGTCAAAGTCCGATCCTGAGATGACTGGTTTGGAAACTGCATTGACATATGAAGGATTGTCAATAAGTATAGTGCATCAGTTTGACAAACTAAACTGAGAGGATAACACACTTACCTGTGGACATAATAACGGAGGTGGAGGCCTTTTGGTCTTCCGGGACAGTCAAAGATGCCTCCAATAAGCCCTTAGGAGATCTCTTGTCTGGAGAGAGCCTGAAAAATTCTTCAACCTTGGTTAGAGTGTCTTCAGCAGGCGGGAACAGTTCTCCCCAGTCGATATCTGCATAAAAGCAAGAACAATTACAATTCAGTTTGTCTCAAGAAAAGGAAGTCACAAAAGTAAGAATTTAAGTACCTCCCTTGTTCCACTCGCTTGAAATCTCATTTCCTTCTCCAATAGATGCCCTATCAACAAAGAAAAATCTATTTTTCCATCCCCTATCACTAGATGATGTGGTGCTCATTAGGGAACTCCTACCTGACCTCTTCCTAAAAAGATATCTTTTGGAACTAAAGAGTTCAAGATCGTACGAATATGCAATTTCATGGAGCCCTAGGTTTAATTCGTTCACTCGGTTCACTTTAATGACAAAGGCAAAGACTCGCCAAGCCATCGGCATCAATTGAGCATAAGCGAGTTGGGTCTTTTGGAAGAACTCAGAAACCAACAAAGGAAAAGGGTAGCTAAACCCTAGAAGAAAGGGATACTCGAAGAAACAGATCCATTTGCGAGAAACATAATCAGACCTAAGCTTTACGGAAAAAGGATGAAAAATTGTACCATTTGGGAAGTAGCATTGTCGTTTAATGGACTCTATTTGGGAATCACTGAACAAGCAAGTCTCTTCGTCTGGTTTTGCAAGAAGGTTTTCGCAAACGAAATCATCGAGACTAATTTCTTTGGGGCCTTGTGGGGTTGGGACACTCTTAGATTTGGTCGAGGACCACCTGGTCCTACCCATGGTTGACAGAGCAAAAGGAGAAAAATAAGCAAAGGAAGAAGGTGAGAAACGGAGAAGTTTTACCTTGAAGATGAACGGCGCCGTAGGCCAATGGAGGTGAAAAAGAAGATTTGAGAAGTCTAAATGATCTTACCAAGCGGTTATTAAAAAGAAAAAGGATTCTTTTTCAAAAAAGTTACTTTCCAGACCCTTCTCCCCAACCGTCCATTTGACGCCACGTATTCCTAAAAACATCCCATCAGGCAGAGCGTGCAGTTGAACAATTAATTCGAAAGAAAAACATTTTGCCTCTTCAGTTGCCAGCATAGTCAAATGTTTTTGGGGACAAATTGTTGTGGGTATTTTTCAACATGGTGACATCTTCAGTTGATCCTGCATATCAAGATGTCATTACTCTGTAAGTATTGTTTTAATATTTACTTATTCAATATTTCCTAATATTCTTATTCTTATTTTTCAGTAATTAAGAGAGGAATGCGGGATATTCTCCAGCACGTTCAACAGACCTTCAACAGCTAGGGCGTCTTAGTCTCATGGAGGTTGAAAGGATAAGCCAAAATCCCGAGATTGTAGGAACCATATTAACTGCTTCATATTTACTTGTATTTAAGGGGAAATGGAGACGGGACATACACTAACTCTCAGACGCACACACACTCTACGCACGAACTGATTGTAATCCTCTCCATTCTCTTCCAAAGTTGTACTCATAATCATCATAGTGAAACTTTTAAGGTTGGAGACCTAACTCCCGGGGTTTTTTCCAAAGAGGTTGTCACCTCCAAGGTTTTCCTCGTTAACAAATCGTGGTGTCATTATTACTTTTTCTTGCTTTTGTTCCATATAGTCGAATTCCATAGTTCCCTCCTTATTGTTCAATCCACACACTAAACAAAGTTAAGATTCAACTCTATTGTTTTTTCTACCAAAACAATTATATAAGTAAGTCTTTACTAGATGCTGAAACAAGGTACTCTCATATTGAAAAGTTAATTTTAGCCTTAACTACTGCTGCTACCAAACTGCATCATTATTTTGAAACTCATTCTATAACTGTTAAAACTAACTATCCTGTGAGAAACGTGTTAAGAACCCCAGAGATGTTAGGAAGACTGGCCAAGTGGTCGATCAAGTTGAGCACGTATGACATTTCATACGAGCCTAGAACAGCCATCAAATCTCAGGCTCTAGCCGATTTAGTAGCAGACTTTAGTCCAAGTTTGCAGCCCGAGGTGGAACTCGAAGTACAACAGCTTGAAGGTAAAATGCTTCCTAGATTTTGGACACTGTTTATAGATGGAGCTTCAAATTCCAAAGGAACTGGCTTGGGAATAGTTCTAAAATCCCCTCAAGGTGATATCATACCTCAAGCTGTATCATGTGAATTCAATGCAACAAATAATGAAGCTGAGTATTGTTTTGGTCAAATTTCAACAAGTGTATTTCGAAGGGAAGAAAAATTACTAAAGTGATATGAATCTAGGTACAATGATTATCAAGTTGAATGGAAGTGGACACAAGATGTTTGTTGACTAGGGAAAGCCCTTGAACAACTTGTTCGCGGGCATAAAACCCCGGGAGGTTTTTGGTACCTGCCTTGACCGAAAGTTTACTAAGTATATCGGTGATTACAAAGCTACGAGCATATCAAAAGGGAACTTAGGCTTGAGTGAAAGTGTGTGCAAAAATACAGTGTTTGATCCCTTTTATACCTCAACTAACGGCTAATTTTACAAAGAGAAAAAGTAGGCCTAAAATCTCGGGAGTAATGCTGATCTTGTTGAGATATATCCGCCATTTGCCGTTGAGGGAGGTGATAAGATTTGTTGCTAAAGAAATGTCTTTGAATCGGTCGTTGCTCCCTTTGACACGTTCCCTGAAAAATAGGGTTAACGTAACTATGTTCCAACCTGCAGAAGTTCAAGTTGTGATAGAATAACTTAAGTTCGTTAGTACCAAGTTGTTTGATGCAAGTTGTAAACAAGTTGAAAGATGCAGGGCCCAACAATTGCCCCCAAACTTTTTGAATTTTAAATGGGGAAGATAAAGAGACAAAAAGATTCAAAAAGTTTGCCAAAAACGGATGAAAGGAACGGCAGTTTTTTAAATTAAAAGGGACGTGATGGGACGGTTTTAAGTAGTTTCCAAAGCAAAAAAGGCATAATTATTTTAATGTCCCAACCGCTTTCAACCTCTCCTCAAATAAATACACTCCTTTTCCAACTCTCCCTTTCACCAAATCAAAACAGTGACTTTAACGGAGGTTACTAGAAGAAGAGTCGAGGAAGAAGACCGGAGAGAAAACCAAGTAACAATTTCCGGTGAGTTTCTCATTTTCTTTTCGATTCCCTCTCTGATTTCTTTGTTTAAGTTGAAAAAATGGGGAGGAAGAAAGTGGTTAATATAATCGAGAGTAGTGAAGGTTTACCGAAGGGTTTCGTGACCCAGAACATGTTGAAAAATCCAGATAACGAAAAGTGTTTAATTCCTGCTGCCAACTTAGAGATCATCAAGAAAAACCATGCCATGTCGTACGATACCGAATTTTTCACTTACCCAGACCTAACCTCGGAATGTTACTCTCCCGATTGGGTGTGTTTCCCTGAATACCCCTTTATTATCGGCTTGAAATTCCCTTTCCCAACTTTAATCACCAAATTTTTTGTTTCCACAAAACTTAATTACGCCCAAATGATGCCGCAAAGTTGGAGATGCCTTCAAACCCTAGTAAGGTTGAATGCGGAAACAGAGTTAGCAGTTGGCTTGGAGGAATTTGCTTTCACAAATGAGATTAGGGGTTTTGGCTTAGGGAGATATGGCTTTAGGGTTAGGACCGGTAGAATGTCTTTTTTGAATGACAACAGTGATCCCGCCGATAGAGGGTGGAAGAATAAGTTCTTTTTTGCAAGGAGGAGTACCCTGGTGTCGGTGGAGGGTGCCAATTTCAAATGGAGGTCTCAAGGTAGTATAGACAATTTTTCCTATTTTAATAATGCTTCCTAACATTCTGCTAACTAGTTCCTTGAATTTTCCTCGGCTTAGTTGCGAAACTAGACGTGCTTTTTGCTTACAAGGACAACACAGAGGAGAATGTTAACAAGATTTATGAGTTGGACTCGCAAGTGAGAACTTTCAAAGCATTGCCAGTCTTATTTGCTGCAGATCCGGAGGGAGAAGTTGAACCTGAAGATTCCCGAGAAATTAGCCCTGAAGAGGCTTTATCTGAGCCTATCAAGATGTCCACAGGTTAACCCGACATCTTAGAACTCCAACTAGCTTCACTCTGTTTCTAATTCCCCTGAATTGTTCTAATTCTACACTCCCTTTTGTAGCCACTCGATCCAAGGACACTGTGAGTGCGGCTGACCTACTAGCTGTGGCTAGGGCGAGAAGCTTGGCGAAGAAAGTTAGTAAGCCTCCTACTCCCAGGTCTGTTGTATCAAGCTCTGACGTGATTGTGACCAAGAAGAAAGAGGAAGCAAAGAAGAGAAAATTGGTGGAGGCCGAGGCCACAGATATAAGTGATGACATGGATATGGTGAAACTAGGAGAAAGGTTTAAAGCTGCAGTACCAAGTTTTGTTGATAAGGTAAAGAATGAAAAACCTTGAACCTTACCAATGAATTGATAGAATATTAACACTTCCTTTTACGAAGGAAATTATGGGTCCTATCATGGCCCACGTTGATGCTCTGAAAATTAAGGTGGCAAGATGCAGTTACGAAGCTGCAAAGTCAAGGAAGGAAGCCACCAAGTATGCTAATGAAGTAGAGAGGCTGAAGAAGGAAGAGAACAAGCATGCCCGTGAAGTGGAGAATTTGAAGAAGGATTTCGAGCGTTTAGGGAAGGAAGTGGAAATTGTCCGAGCCGAGAACAAGGCCCATTTGAAGGAGCTTGAAGCCTCAGAGGGGAACTTCAAGTTCAACGCAACCAAAACATTGCTAGAGGCTCAAATTCAGATGATGGAGGAATATAAGAATGGTCAAGCCACGACTTGGAACTTGGAGGAAGAGAGAAAAATTTTAGAGGACCATATGGGGGAACCCGCGGATGCAGAGGAGGTAAATTCGATGGCTCTTGAAACTTTAATTGACGACACAGATATGGTTTTGAGTACCATGGTGGTAACTCAGGTTGGAGAAAATAATCAAGGGGAAAAGTCAAATGCAACACCGGCGGCAGCGGGCCAGGAAGTTTAAAAACAATTTGAAACTTTTTTGAATATTTTGGATGGGTGAACAAAAACAATTTCTTTTTTGGTTTTTATTCGTCATACCTTTGTTGGTATGCACAAAAATGGGGGGTATGTCCCCAAAACAAGTTTTATTTTGGCATGTAATGGCTCATAAGAGCCCAAAACAATTTATTTGGGGGTACTAGGTTGGTCTAGTACTCCAAGCTTTCTTAGGTTTTAGGGACTGGTTGTCTTACCCAACTTGTCCTTTAATTGCGAAAATCTTTTGGAAACATTTAACGGTTTTAAACAAAGTATTTTATGCCTTTAAGAGATACTTGTTTGTTCTTTAGATAACATGTAGATGTTATGAGCCGTAGGTAACATGATAATGTTACAACCAATAGTTCACAACTTGTATAAGTGTGAAATCGTGCGCCCAGGCGAAGGTGTCAAAAGCTTAATTCGTAAGAAAAGATGAATATCTTTTAACCATATGTAAATTGTACCTTTGATCAGAGGTAACCGTTTGAAGAGATAGAACAAGCATCAGCCGTCCTGGCGTGTCAACAAGTTCTATCCCTCTCCAGCTAGAGTTTCAACATGTATCAACCGTACTGGCGTGTCAACATGTTGAAAATTTTCTTCTTAGATCTAAACATGTTGGAGCCGTACTGGCGTGTTAACATGCTTAGACCTACTCCAACTTTAGGTCCCAACAAGTATCAGCCGTACTGGCGTGTCAACATGTTGGGACTACTTCGTTTCCTCAAGTTGCACCTTGCAAAACAGGTTCATGTTAGGGTTGGGTGTTAGCTAGCTACGCTAACGCCCCTCCGATGCTTAAGTTAGTAAGGATTCTCAATAAAAATTAATAACTTGAAATATATGAATGAACTTGACAACTTAAAATAAATCGTACCTGAGAAGTCTAGTTGTAAATAACTGGACTTACATGAAATAAAGTTTTAAGTGGATGGCGTTCCAACTTCTAGGGATTCTGTCCCCACTTGGGGTTGACAACCAATACACACCCTTGCCAGCTTCAGCATCGATGAGATATGGGCCTTCCCACTTGGGAGCTAGTTTACCTGCATTCAATTCTCTTGTATTTTGAAATACTTTTCTCAAAACTAAGTCACCAAACTGGAACCTCCTGACTCTGACATTTTTGTTGTAAGACCTCGCAATTATTTGTTGATAAGCTGCCATCCTTATCTTGGCTAAATCCCTGATCTCATCAATAGTATCTAAATCTTGGGTTAGCAAGAGATTATTTTCATCTTGAGTTAATAAGCCATACCTTGCTGTTGGAATTGTCACCTCGACTGGAATTACAGCTTCTGCTCCATACACCAAAGAATATGGAGTTCTACCTGTGGCTCTTTTTGTAGTGGTCCTATCTGCCCAAAGTACAAGTGGTAACTCTTCAGCCCACTTTCCCTTCTTTTGATCTAGTCGCTTCTTCAAGTTGTTGATGATCAACTTGTTGCTTGACTCAGCTTGCCCATTAGCTTGGGGGTGGACAGGTGTAGACATGATCAACTTGATGCCCCAGTGAGTACAAAAATCTCTGGTCTTCTTACTTATGAATTGTGACCCGTTGTCACATATAATCTCTGATGGCATGCCAAATCTGCTAATTATGTTTTTCTTTAGAAATGAGATTACCTCCTTATCTCTTACCTGTACATAAGCTTCTGCTTCGATCCATTTTGAGAAATAATCGGTTAATGCCAACATGAACACTTTGCCTCCGGGAGCCTTAGGCAACTTGCCCACAATGTCCATGCCCCACTGCATGAAAGGCCAAGATGAAGCAATAGGGTGTAGAGGCTCAGCAGGTTGATGCAAGATGTTGCTGTGTCTTTGGCAGGCATCACATTCCTATACATAGCTCATGGCATCCTGACGTATGGTTGGCCAATAATATCCTATCTTGAGGGCCTTTGACGCTAACGCCTTTCCGCCAGAATGATTCCCACATATTCCTTCATGGATTTCTTTAAGCACCAGTTCAACTTGCTCATTATCGACACATCTCAAATAGTATCCTGCAAAAGACTTCTTGAATAGCACATTATCTATCAAAACGAAAGTTGAAGTACGAATCTTAAAAGATCTAACATTCTTAATATCTGGTGGAATAGTTCCAAGTTGAAGGAACTCAATTACATTTTGGGTCCAAGAAGGTTTAGCATCTTGCGCCCCAGTAGTTTGAGTAACCACTTGAGTTTCTTCAACTTGGTCTATTACCGGGTACTTAACATAAATGATGGGGATACTAGTATGCAACATTGATTTGCAAGTTGAACCCAAGTTGGCCAAGGCGTCCGCTTCCGTGTTTTCCTCTCTAGGGACCTGTTCCAAAGAGAATGATAGGAATTTCGAAGCTAAGGCCTTAACATGTTGGAGATACAGAGTCATCTTGGAATGCTTTGCCACATAACTGCCATTAAAATGATTAGCCAGCAATTGGGAGGCAACAAATACATTTATATGTGTAATATTTAAACTTAAAGCTGTGGTTAAACCCATGATTAAAGCTTCATACTCAGCTTCATTATTTGAGGTATGATATCACCTTGAGGGGATTTTAGGACTATTCCCAAGCCAATTCCTTTGGAATTTGAAGCTCCATCTGTAAACAGTGTCCAAAATCTAGGAATAGTTTTACCTTCAAGTTGTTGCACTTCCAGCTCCACCTCGGGTTGCAAACTTGGACTGAAGTCAGCCACGAAATTGGCTAGGGCCTGAGATTTGATGGCTGTTCTTGGCTCATACGAAATATCATAAGTGCTCAACTTGACCGACCACTTGGCCAATCTGCCCGACATCTCTGGAGTTCTCAACACATTCCTTATAGGATAATTAGTTCTAACAGTTATAGAATGCGTTTCGAAATAATGATGCAGTTTTGTAGCAGCAGTAGTTAAGGCTAATATTAATTTTTCAAGATGAGAGTACCTTGTTTCAGCGTCTAATAGAGACTTACTTACATAGTAAACAGGATGCTGTTCACCTTGGATTTCCTTCACCAATACTGCACTAACAGCATTTTCAGATACAGCCAAATATAAATAAAGGTGCTCACCATGCTCTAGTTTGCCAAGCTGTCTTCCTCAAATCTGATGAAAGGCAAGGCCCTGGTTCTGATTTCTTCGAGTTGCTTTGCAGGGGTCATCACCAACTCGTTATAGAACAATGAGCTCTTCTTCAAGCCTATACAGAATGCTTCCGTAGCTGTGGATACGTCCAAGTTGGGGATAGTCACTTCCTCCTTGTTAAACCTGTGCAAATACTCTTTAAGATTTTCGTTAGGCTGTTGCACAATTCTATAAAGATCACTAGTCAACTTGTCAAATGCCCTATTGCACGAAAATTGGTTAATGAACATATTGACAAGTTGAGCATAAGATGAAATAGAGTTTAGAGGAAGCCCTGTTAGCCATTTTAAGGATGGTCCTGACAAGGTTGAGCCAAAGCCCCTGCAAAAACATGCTTCTTTAAAAATAGGGGGGGGGATACTTATGATATCCATTGATTCCTGATACAGCAATACATGCTCTGCCGGGTCAGTACTCCCATCATATTTTTTCATATGAGGGACCGAGAATTTCTTTGGGATCTCCACACTAGCGATTGCTGGAACAAAACGAGATTCATTATAGCAAGTTGGAGAAACTTGGCGATATGGCACATTGACTCCAGGTATGCTTCAAAGCAAATCCTTTATAGTCTGCATTTCCTTAACATGTTGACTCTCTGCGAAAAGAGGATTGTTATTAAACTGAGATGCAGAAGTATCAAAAGCATTAAAGAAATTCCCTACTTGCCCCATTGAGGGCGTAACATAGGTGTAGCAAGATGACAACACAGGTTGGATAGCTGGAAGGCTGAATCTTGGTTGCTCGATAGGAATGGACGCCACGATCGTGCTCTCTGCTGGCAAGGTGTTAGTCATAGGGATATCCCCAACATGGCTTGGTCATGTACCTGCACCAAACAAAGATCTAGGAAGTAAAGGTGAAAATGGAGTAGATACTTGAGTTTCAACTTGCTTCCCTTTACGCAGGTTATCAATGGCGTTGAATATCATGGCGTTCGTATGCTCCTGACCATCCAACCGATCACTTACTTTCCTCAACATGTCCGCCATGTTGGACAATATCTCCAAATTGACAGCTTCCGCACTTGGAGAAGGATTGCCTTGGGTGCCGGAAACAGGAAGCGGACGACTCCTCTCAGCTTGACTGCCGGACGATGGATTAGCCATTTCTACTTGAATAATCAAAGTTTCCCACAGACGGCGCCAAATTGTTTTGGTCAAATTTCAATAAGTGTTTTTCGAAGGGAAGAAAAATGACTAAAGTGATATGAATCTAGGTACAATGATTATCAAGTTGAATGGAAGTGGACACAAGATGTTTGTTGACTAGGGAAAGCCCTTGAACAACTTGTTCGCCGGCATAAAACCCGGGGAGGTTTTTGGTACCTGCCTTGACCGAAAGTTTACTAAGTATATCGGTGATTACAGAGCTACGAGCATATCAAAAGGGAACTTAGGCTAGAGTGAAAGTGTGTGCAAAAATACAGTGTTTGATCCCTTTTATACCTCAACTAACGGCTAATTTTAAAAAGAGAAAAAGTAGGCCTAAAATCTCGGGAGTAATGCTGATCTTGTTGAGATATATCCGCCATTTGCCGTTGAGGGAGGTGACAAGATTTGTTGCTGAAGAAACGTCTTTGAATCGGTCGTTGCTCCCTTTGACACGTTCCCTGAAAAATAGGTTTAACGTAACTATGTTCCAACCTGCAGAAGTTCAAGTTGTGATAGAATAACTTAAGTTCGTTAGTACCAAGTTGTTTGATGCAAGTTGTAAACAAGTTGAATAATGCAGGGCCCAACAAGTATGATGCTTTAATCATGGGTTTAACTACAGCTTTAAGTTTAAATATTACTCATATAAATGTATATGTTGATTCTCGATTGCTCGCTAACCATTTCAATGGCAGTTATATGGCGAAGCAGTCCAAGATGACTCTATATCTCCAACATGTTAAAGCTTTGGCCTCAAAATTCATGTCATTCTCTTTGGAACAGGTCCCTAGAGAAGAGAATACGGAAGCGAACGCATTTTCCAACTTGGGTTCAACTTGCAAGTCTATGTTGCATACCAATATTCCCATTATTTATGTTAAGTACCCGTCAATAGACCAAGTTGAGGAAACTCAAGAAGTTACTCAATCTAATGGGGCACAAGATACAACTTCATCTTGGACCCAACCTATAATCGAGTTCCTTCAACTTGGAACTATTCCACCTGATATTAAGAATGCTAGATCTTTTAAGATGCGTACTTCCACCTTTGTTTTAATAGATAATGTCTTGTTTACGAAATCTTTTGCAGGACACTATTTGAGATGCATTGACAATAGCCAAGTTGAGCTCGTGTTAAGTGAAATCCATGAAGGAGTATGCGGGAATCATTCTGGTGGGAAAGCATTGGCATCAAAGGCTCTCAAGACTGGTTATTATTGGCCAACCATGCGTCAAGATGCCATGAGCTATGTGCAGAAATGTGATGCCTGCCAGAGACACAGCAACATCTTGCATCAACCTGCTGAACCTCTACACTCTATCGTCACATCTTGGCCTTTCATGCAGTGGGGCATGGATATTGTGGGCAACACTACAAGAAACACGCTTATTTACGGCGGTTAAAATCCGCCGTAAATAATACGCGCCCCGCCGTATATAGTATTTACGGCGGACTAGCCGCCGTAAATAGATCCCCGTATAAATCATCGCCGTATATACTATATACGGCGGGGAAACCGCCGTATATACTATATACGGCGAATATACCACCGCCGTATATAAATGGAATACATACGTATAAAATGGCGTATTTGAGTGATCTTTATACGGCAGAATGTGTAACCGCCGTAAATAAGAGACGAGTCGTCCGCTCCGTGACGAGTCGTCCCAGTTGCACCCCCACCAGGTTCCCTCGTCCAAACGAGTCGTCCATGGGACTTTTATACGGCGGTCACTATATCCGCCGTAAATAACTAAATAGGGACGACTCGTCCAACAGGGCACGAGTCGTCCCATTTACACCCCCTACTGGTTCCCTCGTCCCCCCTTTGGGCACGAGTCGTCCCTAGGTTTATACGGCGGATTTAGTCACCGCCGTAAATAATCCTATTTTTTTTTTTTTTTTCCCTCAAACTTTTCAGTATAATTCATTTTCCCCAAAAAGACGTTCACAAAAACCAAATTCAACCGGGACACACACAATATAACAAAAAATACACAAATGCAATCAATATGTACAATCTACATATTAACACAATTAATGTTGAATGTATCCATACATAATAACCATTATACAAAAAGTTATTAGTTGTTGAATGTATCCAAAATATACAATGTCTAAAATCCACGAACACCTATTCATTACCGTCATTTCCACGTCGTTCCATCCAACGTTTCAATTCATCAATTTGTTGTTGTAACTTAAGGCGTTCATCCTCATTTTTTCGGCGTTCCTCCTCAAGTTGTCTTTCAAAATCGCTTCCGACCCCCGCCACCGCCTCCGCTACACCGCCCGAGAAGGTTGGGATTTACCAAACACCTTAGTTTTGTTCAGGACCGCCTCCCATACATCGAACTCTCCCATGGTCATCGAGCCAAACATACCAACAAAAATATCTTCACGCGCCGCGGAGAGAGTCCTCCGCGCCTCCTCAACCGCATCATTAAGCGTTTCTTTGTAACAAAAACAACATGTTCAATATAAATGTTTTAACTTTAATTAATATTATGAAAATGAAGTTAGAAATGAAAAAAGTATTCTATAGAATAACAAAACCGAAACAGAAAAGGTTGAAACTTTAACTTACAATCATTTGAGTGGTGGCTTGATCTGCGGGTGTTTTGCCCGTGCGCGTATGTATGAAAACGCTTAAGCGATCAGTTGGTAATCCCTTGTCGCCTCTCTACAATTTATAATAGAATCATTTGACAAAAAAAAAAATATTTATATACGATACAAAAAGAAACATTAATTGAATTGACAACTGAGAACTAAATTGAACGATGACAAACCTCTTTGATGACTTTGGGATGGGACGTTTCCGGTCCTATTCAGGCACGATTGTTTTTCTCGATTCAATTTATTTGTTTCGATATTTCCTGGAAAAAAAAAGATAATATTAGTATTAATTTGACTACTTATATAAGACATTCACGATAATAGATTGAGATTAATTTGAAATATACCCGAGCCTTGGGCGTACCCCACATCGCAACAAGTGCAGCCCATTGATCCGCAACGCACCCACGGGGTGGGTGAGCCAATGCGTCTTCGTCAGATTGATACATCTTATAATGCTGTTTCAACCGAGTAATAATATTCATAATCGAGTCAATATTCATAACAAAGTCATAACCGAGTAATATTCATAACTATATAATACTTATTATAGGCTTGTCTCACATTGTATTTCCAGTCACGCCACGCTTTAGCGAGAGAAAGAGCCATAACCGGAAATACTCCGGAGGAGCATTTGTATTTTCCTATATACACAATTCCACAAAGAAAAAAAAATCAATTGTTAGAGAAGCATAAGACTTTTGACTACGTACTAGAGATATATGTAAGAAATATGGATTACAACTTACCGTAACGTCATTCCATACGTTATTTATGCACTCGTGATTCATCTCGAGACCACTCATTAGTTAATGGGAAATGTTCCCCATTTTTAGCAAAAATTCCTATCTCGAGTAGCTAATTGTGCCATTTCCCCACCAACCGGTTGACCATAATTATTCCATATTATGATCAATCTCTCTTTACCCCATTTGGCGGTTGGTTTTGCCAACCCTCTTCCTTTAGGGTTAGAGCCACGACACGGTAATAAATTTTTCCTTGGAGGCATATCTCGTCATATGACAATTCAATTATAGCACAAGAATTGGATAAACCAAGTAAAGGACCCAAAAAAACAATCTTATAATATATGTATAAGACCTATAAATTTATTATAGGTCTTATGTATCATGTATAAGACCATATATTGGTCTTATAAATGGCCTTATAGAATAACAATGCTTCCAATATACAATTGTAATACTACAAGGTAGATATAGAAATATGAACATTGACAAAACAAGAACAACAACAAAACAAAGAAAGAATAACAACAACAAAAAACAAAGAACAACAATAACAAAACAAAGAAGAATAACAACAACAAAACAAAGAACAACAACAAAACAAAGAAAGAATAACAACAAAACAAAGAAGAATAACAACAACAAAACAAAGAAAGAATAACAACAACAAAACAAAGAACAACAACAAAACAAAGAAAGAATAACAACTTTTCTTTTTTTTTTTTCATTTTTTTTTAAAGAAATGATACCGGTACGTGGGATTGTTAGACCACAATTTATCCCAAGCCCGGGTTAGGGAGCGATACAGAAGGTTAATGGTTTCCACCTATATACCAAGTATCGTTTTCATTAAAAGTATAAAGTATAACAGAGCTCATTGAAGTTGAAATTGACATATGTAGCAATAATTAGCATAGAGAAAAAAAAAGAGCTCATTGCATTAGGAGATGGAATGATACAAAGAGATTAACAAGAGATTATATATATATATATATATATATATATATATATATATATATATATATATATATATATATATATATATATATATATATATATATATATATATATATAATATAACGGCTATTACCAAGAGATTAACAAGCTTAAATAATTTCCAAAGATGAAACATTCAAGTTGAAATTGGGTTTAGAGAAGATGTTGAAATAGTGATTATGAAAGGCTGATTATATACCTCCTCATTATTTTCTTACACCATGGTTTCAATGAAAAGCAAGAACTAGTGAATATGGTTTAGGTAACTTATAAGTGTACGAAAATGATGCAAAGGAAACCATGGTGTAAGAAAATATAATTTGGGTTTATAAGTTGCAACGTAACTTATAAGAGGTAATTAGGAAGATATTTTCAAAGATTTTCTGTTTAATGGAGTATAAATTAATCACTTGTTCCCACCCAAATAACAAACTACAAAGCACATTAATTTGTTATCTATCAACAACTAATAATATAAATTATGTGCAATAAACATATAAAGTCTCAAACAGTATCTACTAACCACGGTAGTGCTATAATATAAATTTAGGAAGATATTTTCAAAGATTTAGGAAGATATTTTCAAAGATTTTCTGTTTAATATATAAATTTAGGAAGATATTTTCAAAGATATTTTCAAAGATTTTCTGCAATAATATAAAGTCTCAAACAATATTTTCAAAGATATTTTCAAAGATTAATCATGAGTCCAGATTAGAATGAATTAAAAGGGAAATACTAGTATATGGTTAATTTTCCGTAGAGAGGAGAGGTGGTAAAATGTAAAATAATGGGAAAACAGATTAAAATGGTAGAATGTTGAATGAAAATCTAGGTTGGGAAGTATCCTTTTTCAGCTTACAAAATATGTGGTGTATTACCTCCAAAATATGTGATTTGAGTGGGAAGCGGGGCGGGGGGAACAACAAACATGACATTACGGGGGGGGGGGGCTCCCTGATTGAAACATGAAACATTAATAATAACATCACAATAATAACATCACTGATGAGAGCCGGAGGTTTGTCCCTGATAGTAGGTCTGACGGGAAGAACGCCTATGTGCACGAGCAGTGGCTCTCGAATGCATCATAGTCAAATAATCCTCTGAAACTGGCTCGTAACTCCGGGGCTCTGTCTGCATCGCCCAAGCCTCCAGCTGCGTATACCGGGCTCCCAAAATGGCAGTTTCATCTTCCAACCCCTCAAACCGATCTTGCACCTCCCCCATCTAGCATCCTCTAAAGTCCGTCGACTCTGTTCCCGAGCGATAACCTCCCCCATCTAGCATCCTCCAAAGCATGTCGGCTCGCTCCCGAGCGATCCTTGATCGCTCCCGCTCCTCCAAAAATGCCCTCATGGTATCCCACCGATCAAAAGAACCCCGCCGGCTCTGGTTCTCCTCTCCTCCCCGACCACCCCGTCTCTCCCGATCCTCCTCTTCCTGCTCCTCATCATCCTCCTCATCAACGGGATCCATTTGATCATCAACACCGGCATACGCCAATGCTCGGCTTGTTCACCACTCGGAAACGTGGCCCCTACCCCCGCAACGGACCGTCCTCCCGGGAGTACCATATTCAAATAATAAAGACCTGTTGTCCGTCGCCCTCCGGTCCCTCACAAACTTGTCATACCGCACTAGCGCCTACGTAATAAAAACTCGTGCCCCCATCAATCTCATCGCCTCGGGTTTTGGTTCACCCACACAAGCTTCGGCAATCAATGTGATCATCCCCCTATTGATATGTTTCCCTTTTTGGTAAGGGCAAATGCCTCACATCTCCGAACAAAAATATCAACCCAATCAGGAATCACTGAAAACTCCTCAACCCCGTTCGCAAAAGGTTTACCATAGCCACATTCAATTGAGCGGGCTCTCCGTTTGCCAACCAAGACATAGATAGACCTCTGTAAAATAATTTCCAAGCCGGGTGAGAAAGAGAGGAAGCCCTAAGGTATTTTTTTTGCGGGGCAATCTGTGAGCTCCGAAAAGAAAAAACAAGTCCCCCATCGGACTCGACCAGCTTCCTCTCTACCGATCAACCCCAAAGATTTGCCTCAACTCATCATAATCCACTCGATAGGCTTCATCATTCATATGAAACCGAATAGTATTTTCTTGTGACCCCTGGCCTACCTCCAAAGTTGAAAGGAACTCAAGTGAATATCTCAAATACGTAGATGGAGTCTACCCCAGGAAATTACCTAACCCGGCTTGCGTCATCAATTCTGTTACTAACGTCTCTAAACCCAAATCCCTCAACACCGGCAAATGAAGGAAAGTGGTGACTTGAAATTTCCTACCCTCCAAATTCCGCCATTTTTTCTTTTGAGCGGCGGTCAATTGGGTCAATCCCATATACGGATCATTTGGGACTACGGGCGGCGGGTTTTGTCTACCCCTCTTGTTGCTACCCTCTCTCTCCTTAGGAGGCATATTTTCAACACAAAAACCACCTATACATAAGACGGAGAGACACAAATTTTAGTAATAACATTGTCTTAGTAAATAGTAAGCAAATAAGACCTAAACAAATACATATTATATAGAAGTAACAATATTAATATTCAACCATACAAAAATAAGAAGTTTGATTGAAACATGAAACTTAAGTAATAACATTGTCTTAGTAAATAGTAAGCAAATAAGATCTAAACAAATACTACTCAAACTAATCATCATCATTATCGGCCATATCAACATCATCATTATCGGCCATATCAACATCTAGGTCATTGATATTAGTAGTTTCAATCTCGACCCCATCAACTCCCTCTCGCACCCACGATGCTTCTTCGTTAGCAACATTTTCATCCAGATTTTGTGAGCAAAATGGTACCAATTGTGGAATCGAATTTGCAACTTGTTTATCATCATTTGAATATATGTCAAAACTATCTCTTGGCGTAATCCTCATCACAACTTTCCAATCACTTTCTATAGGATCTTTAACATACCAAACTTGCTCGCCTTGAGATGCTAATATGAATGGTTCATCACCAACTCGATTATCCTTATACAACTTGTGATTGAAGTTTACAAGAGTAAATTTTTGCTCATCTTCCATCTTGCTGTCCGGTTATCAACCCAATCACATTTAAACAATACAAATCTTATTGAGTTGCTATAACGAATTTCAAGGATCTCAATCAACTCCCGTAGAAGTTAACATCCCCTACAATGGGATTATTATCCTTTCGGCTTGCAAAACTTGTCACACTTGCATTCAAAGATGACTCCACTATTTTGAGTTTTCCTTCGTCTATCGACATCCTTCACTCGAAATCGAAAACCATTTATTATGTAAGACTTATACCGCCTCGCATCCATATGAGGACCCAATGCAAGACTCGTAATTCTTTCGGGCACTACATCTTTCGTCGTGCATACCTTTTATAAAAAACAAAATTTAATAAGAAAATATTTAAAACGATAAATTGAAACTATTATATGAAGGTGGTTTCATACTTACATAATCCTTAAACCAGCGGCTAACAAACTTATCATTATGTTCTTTCTCTATAAGATGTCGTTGATTACGAGGTAATGTCTCCCTCAAATGTACACGATGCATTCCGAGCGGATCGAAAATATGAATTAAGTATTAATTTGAAATATAAAAGATATAAGGAATGTAAGCCTCATGTAAGGAATCACTTACTCTAGGTATTGTTCAACATCTTCGCATTGAAAAGCACATATCTATGCGCTTGTACTCGTGTGATGTAATCAAGGATAATTACCTCTTCTTTTCCTACAAAGCGGCCTAACTCATCACCTTCATCATCATTTCTTCTAGGACGATTGGACTTTGTCTCAATGTCATCCAAATATTGCGTACAAAAAGTCATGCATTCTTCACCCACAATTGCCTTAGCTATGGAGGCCTCGGGATGGGCTCGATTTCGAACATATAATTTTAATGTAAGTAGAAACCTACAAAAACATTTACTCATGCTAAAGCGAGATGTAAAAAGAATTTAACTTTTTTCAAAGTAAATTTAATATGGATGTACCTCTCTACCGGATACATCCAACGAAATTGTATCGGGCTCGCTAGCAAGGCCTCCTCGGCTAAATGCACCGGCAAGTGCTCCATAACATCAAAGAAAGTTGGTGGGAATATTTTCTCGAGAGCACATAGTGTGACAAACCCATCCGATCTTGTATCTTTTCGAGATCGGCAAGTGTATTCACCTTTGAGGATAATTGCCTAAAGAAATTTGACAACTCAATGATGGTTTTTACAATAGAAGTAGACAACACTTTTCAAACAGCTAAAGGGAGTAGTTGTTGGAGCAAAATATGACTATCATGGCTCTTAAGACCCCAAATAGCTCTTTCCTCTAGATGTACACAACGAGATATGTTTGACGAGTAGCCATCGGGGACTTTGACTCCCTTTAGAACTTTCAAGAATGTGTCTTTATGCTTCTTACTCATTGTAACCGAGCCTGAGGCATAATATCTTTGCCGATGGAAGCTTTTGTAGATGCAATGGTTTCCGAATGTTCATCACTTTTAGGTCTTTTCTTGCTTTATCATTATCTTTTGATTTCCCCAGCACCTAACAGTAGTATGTAGCACATTATCACACACATTTTTTCAATGTGCATAACATCAAGATTATGACGAACATGATTATTTGCCCAATAAGGCAACTCAAAGAAGATACTCCTCTTTTTCCAATTGTGACACAACTTAGGAACCTTTCTTTTCTCCAACTTGGCTTGTTGCTTCTCACCCTCTTCTCTTTTCCTCTTTTTAATAACATCTTCTATTTTATACTCTGTTTCCATATTTTCAACTTGTTTAAGCAATTTTGTTCCAAACAATAACTTGGGCTTATCTCTCACTTCATGAGTACCATCAAAAGAGCCTTTATCCTTACGAAAAGCATGACTCCTAGGCAAGAAGCGTCGATGACCAATATAACAATACTTGCCACCATGATTCAACCATCGTGCTTGAGGTCTCACATTGCAACAAGGGCAAGCATATTCACCTTTAGTGCTCCATCCAGACAACATTCCATATGCGGGAAAGTCATTTATTGTCCACAATAGTGAAGCTCGTAAAGTAAACAACTCGTTCCTTGATGCATCATAAGTTGATATACCATCTTCCCACAATTCCTTCAACTCATCAATTAACGGTTGGAGATACACATCTATCTTGTTGCCCGGCCCTTTTGGGCCTTGAGTAAGCACCGACAAGAAGAAATATGGCATTTCATGCATAACCAAGGTGGAAGATTGTATGGCATAAGCACAACCGGCCAAGTACTTGTGAGATATAGTCATTGTTCTGAAAGGATTAAATCCGTCGATGCTAATCCCAATCTAACATTTCGAATTTCACTTGAAAATAATGGATAACGTTCATCGAATTTCTTCCACGCACGAGAGTCTGCAGGATGCCTCAAAGACACCATCGTCTATTCTTTTCGCATGCCATCTCATGAGTGTCGCGGTCTTAGATGACCAATACAACCTTTGCAACCTTGGCTTTAAGGGAAAATACCATACTTTCTTCATCGCTACCTGCTTGGGAAGTTTATTCTTGCCACTTGTTTCCGCACCTTCACCGCTACCCCCTTCTTCTTGTTGCTTATATCTAGAGGCTCCACAAATTTCACATTTAGTAAGTTTTTCAGTTTCATTTCGAAACAACATACAATGATTAATGCACGCGTCCCACGTTTTATAACTAAAACCCAAATCCGCAGCCATCTTGTACGCCTCACGATAGGAACTTGGCACTTTCGCCGATCGAGGCAATGCCCTAATGAAAATTTTTAATAAAGAAGTAAATCCCTTATCGGTCACTCGATAATTAGCCTTCCAAAGTGCATAAGTTCTACAATAAATGAGAGTACCGTAAACTTATCACACCCTTCCCACAAGGCTTGATCAGATCTCTCAAAAGTCTAAGAAACTTTGCGGTGGATGCATCCGATTGTACGATTTCTTCAATTCCCGGGCCGGTTACTATCCGGCATACCCATCCCTTCATGTACCATTCGCCTCATACAATCTTGCACGCCCAATTCAATTTCAATGCCATCTTCAGTTGTCCTATCATTATTATCATTCTTACGCGCCGAAATGTACTCTTCCCGTGCCTAATCCAATTCTTGTAATCTTTTTGAAATCCCACCGCAATACAATGTGATCTCACGGTTGCACGGTCTTCTTGGTAACGATTTGCGCATTTTTTACAAGGACAATATATTTCTTTAACACCAACAGACTTTTTGAGAATGCAAAATCGAGAAAGTTGTCAACCCTGGACAAATACTCATTTGAAATTCGATTATCCAAATCAATCCAACTTTTGTCCATATATGACTTGACTTGATATTTTTAACGTTAAAATACAACCTATATATAAGACCGAGAGACACAAAGTTTAGAATAAAAATAAACTCATAAACAAACATAGTCTAAATATGTACAACTTTTGGCTCGATATAGATAATATACATTGTTGGAGCCTAGCCTATTAGTCGAACTTGGGCCCATGATATAGTATAACCCTATGACAACATCATTCGTTCTCTCTCACAAGCCCCCCTAATTGAGAAGCTAATTTAAGGAACTAGGTTGATGTGCAAAAGAATATGCACATGCAACAAAAGATTTGAAACTATTTTTAGGAACTAGGTTGAAGTGCGCAACATTATTTTTTGAAGTGCGCAACACCAATATATGGACTAATAGATTGAGATTACGGGCACACTAGAGTTAAGGGAATTTACAAGGTTTGCCTTCAAACAAGAAGTCCACGACTAGGTATTGTCTATTTGTTGGAGGCAACTTAGTATCTTAGTAAAGCAAGAAGGAATCATTGGTATCAAGATTCATGATCATGTCACTAGGAAAAGGAAGTATCAACATATAAGTAGAAATCTGAGGTAGGAAAGTTTTGAGATGCAAAGAAAATATATGCAAATAACTAGGATAAAACTTGAAACGCATAAGAAAAAGTCAAGCATTGAGGGAAAACAATAATTGATTGAATTTACATAGCATTATCAGCTTAAGCACAAAGAAAAAACACGCTAAAAGACCAACATATATCAAAGAGTAAGTCAACCTTTTGAATAAGAAAAAGTAAGTCAACCTTTTGAATAAGAAAAAGATACAATATAAAGCTTACATAGTCAGCATTTATGCTGTAACAAACATTGTGAAATCTCTAATCAAGCAATTATTATAAATTATGATACGGAACATTTTTAAAGCGTTTTTTAAGCAAACTTAGTAGAAAGATAAAGTACGGAAAAGAACCTCAGAACACGTAAAAATTGAGTTCAAACTCAGGTTGCATATTACAAGGCGGAGAATAAAATAAAACCAATTTAAGATTGTTCATAAACATAAGCAATTCAGCTAAAAAAATACTACTTCATAATAGAAACTCGACCTGTGACTAAACAACCTCCAACCCCTACCCACAAAATAAAGAAATTTATCAACCATAGTCAATCGAGAAAGTCAAGCTTTAGATTAAAGATGTTCTAGGCACAACAACAGACAACAACAACAACAACAGCAACATCAACAATAACTCACAACACCAAGAACAAAAAAAATCCAGAAATTAAAAGTAAATTAGAAAAGGGGAAAGAAATGTATACCTGATTGTTGTTGATTGAAGAAATCGGCTGGAGGAGAGAGAGACTGAGATACGCTAGAGGAGAGAAAGAGAGACCGAGTAAGACCAAGACCAAGAACAATAAAAACCAAAAAATTAAAAGTAAATACCAACCTGCTGATTTGGAGGAGAGAAAGAGATCTTCGTTCGTGCCCTAGCTATGGAGATCGTCGGTGCCCTAGCTGCTATGGCTGCTATGGAGGAGAGAAAGAGAGGGAGAGATACCGCGAAACTGAATAGGGAAATTTGGTTTCCCGGTATTTAATGACATTTACGGCGGACGCGTACAAACCGCCGTATATAGTTAACTATTTACGGCGGACGCGTACAAAACCGCCGATAATAGTTAACTATATACGGCGGCTACTTATACACCGCCGTATATAACTTCGATCTCGTACGCCTTCATGTCAAATATACGTATTTACTTATTTACGGTGGTCTAGACCGCCGTATATATTACTTATATACGGCGGTATACATAACCGCCGTATATATATGATATATACGGCGGACGCGTGTCCACCGCCGTAAATGAGCGCCGTAAATAGCCCCTTTTCTTGTAGTGCAAGTTGCCTAAGGCCCCTGGAGGCAAAGTGTTCATGTTAGCAATGACTGATTATTTCTCAAAGTGGATTGAGGCAGAGGCCTATGTGCAAGTGAGAGACAAGGAGGTAATTTCATTTTTAAGAAAAATATTATTAGTAGGTTTGGCGTACCATCAGAGATCATATGTGATAATGGATCCCAATTCATAAGTAAGAAGACTAGAGATTTTTGTGCTCGTTGGGGCATCAAGTTGAATATGTCTACACCTGTCCACCCTCAAGCCAATGGTCAAGCTGAATCAAGCAACAAGTTGATTATCAACAACTTGAAGAAATGCCTAGATCAAAAGAAAGGAAAGTGGGCTGAAGAGTTACCACTTGTACATTGGGCAGACAGGACCACTACAAAAGGGGCCACAAGTAGAACTCCATATTCCTTGGTATTTGGAGCGGAAGCTGTAATCCCGATTGAGGTGACAATCCCAACAGCAAGGTATGGTTTATTAACTCAAGATGAAAATAATCTCTTGCTAACCCAAGATTTAGATACAATTGATAAGATCAGGGATTTAGCCAAGATAAGGATGGCAGCCTATCAACAACGGATTGCTAGATCTTAAAACAAGAATGTCAGAATAAGAAGATTTCAGGTAGGTGATTTAGTTTTAAGAAAAGTATTTCAAAATACAAGAGAATTAAATGCAGGTAAATTAGCTCCCAAGTGGGAGGGACCATATCTCATCGATGTTGAAGCTGGCAAAGGGGCATATTGGCTGTCAACCCCAAGTGGAGATAGGGTCCCTAGGAGTTGGAATGCCATTCATTTAAAGCTTTATTTTATGTAAGTCAAGTTGTTTACAACTAGACTTCTCAGGTATGATTTAATTTATGCCAAGTTCATTTGTGTATTTCAATTTTCAATTTTGTTAGAAATCCTTACTAACTTAAGCATCGGAGGGGTGTTAGCTACGCTAACACCCAATCCTAACATGAATTTGTTTTGCAAGGTATGCAACTTGAGCAAGCGGAGTAGGCTCAACATGTTAACACGCTAGTACGGCTCCAACATGTTGAGACCTAAATTGGAGCAGGTCAAACATGTTAACACGCCAGTACAGCTCCGACATGTTTGAACCTAAGAAAGAAAAGTTCAACTTGTTAACACGCCAGTACGGCTCCAACATGTTGAAACTTTAGATGGAGAGGGATGGAACATGTTGACACGCCAGGACGGCTGATACTTGTTCTGTCTCTTCAAACGGTTTACCTCTGATCAAAGTTACATTTTACTTATGGTTAAAAGATTTACATCTTTTCTAAAGAATTAAGGTTTTGACACCTTCGTCTGGGCGCACAATTTCACACTTATTCAAGTTGTGACTATTGGTTGTAGCATTGACATGTTACCTACTGTTTATAACATCAACTTGTTATCTAATGAACAAGCAAGTATTTCTGAAAAGCCTAAAATACTTCTATAAACTTTGAAATGTTCCCAAAAGATTTTGCAAATGAAGGACAAGTTGGGTAAGCCAACCAATCCCTTAAAAACCTATGAAAGCTTGGAGTACTAGACCAACCTAGTACCCCCAAATAAATTGTCTGGACTCTTATGAGCCCTTACATAACCAAATAAAGCAAAAAAGAAATTGTTTTTGTTTCTCCTCCTTCCAAACTATTTAAAAACTTTCAAGTTGTTTAAACATTTTGGCCTGCTGCCACCGGTGGTACACTTGACTCCTTCCCTTGATCATTTTCTTCCACTTGAGCTACCACTACGGTACTCAAAGCTTTATTAGCATCATTAACCAATTTGTCAAGAGCTTCAAGGGCCGGTGAGTTCACTTCCTCCCCATCCGCTGGTTCACCAATGAAATCTTCCAGAGTTCTTTTTTCTTCTTCCACATCCCAACTTGGAGCTAGCCCATTTTTGTACTCCTCCATAAGCTGAATCCTGGCTTCCAATAGTTCTTTGGTGGTATTAAACTTGAAGTCTCCCTTTGCTGTATCAAGCTCCTTCAAATGAGCTTCATTCTCCTTCACTTTCTCAGCACGAACAACTACCAGCTCCTCTTTTAAAGTCTCAATGACTTTCTTCAAATTCTCCACCTCACCATCATGTGTTTTTGCTTCTTTCTTCAGTCTCTCCACTTCCCCAGCACTTGTGTTGGCTAATTTCTTTGCCTCCTCAGCTTCATAGTTGAATCTAGCAGCCTTGATTTTCAACAGATTAACTTGGTCCATAATAGGACTCATAATCTCCGAGACCTGTGTAAAATAAATGTTACTATTTTACAAAATCTTTGGTATAAGGTTGAAAAGTTTTTGTTTTTACCTTATCGACAAAATCTGTCATCACAGCACCAAACTTCTTTCTTGATTTCTCCATATCCAAAACATCATTTGTATCTGTAGCTTCAGCCTCTCCCAATTTCCTTTTCTTTGCTTCCTCCTTCTTCTTAGATACATTCACCTCAGAGCTGGATACCATAGATTTGGGAGTAGGGGGCTTGCTATCTCTCTTCGCAGTCCTCTTTGCCTTAGCTTCAGCAAGTAGGTCTGCAGCACTCACGGTGGTCTTGGAACGAGTAGCTGCAATAAAGGGTGTAAAATTAGAACAAATTGAAGGGTTAGAACAGATTGAAGATAGGCAAAATCTTAAGATGATAATCAAACCTGTGGACATCTTGTTAGTGCCTGGCAGAGATTCTTCAGGTTTACCTTCTTCTTCCTCCACACCTTCAACCCTCTCTGCAGAAAATAGAACAGGGAATGCTTTGAAAGACCTAATTGATGGATCCAACTCAAAAATTTTCTTCACATTCTCCTTTGTCTCATCTTTTTCTGGAAAAAGCACGCTCAATTTGGCAACTTCTACAAAGAAAATTCAAGTTGGTTAAGATCATGTGTGCAAAGATTTTAAGAAATGTGTGGAATCAAAGGAAAAATTCCCCTACCTTGGGACCTCCACTTCGAAATCACCCCAGCCTCTTATCCTAGGCTATTTTTCTTAGCAAAAAAGAACTTGTTCCTCCAACCTCTATCAGCAGGGTCATTGATCGAATTCAAAATAGGGTCACCACCAGTCTTAACCCTAAAACCAAACCTCCCAAGGCCAAAACCCCTTATACCAGTAGTATAGGCAAACTCTTCTAAACCAACATTCAACCCAGTTTCCTCATTCAATCTAACTAGGGTTTGTAAGCACCTCCAGCCTTGAGGCATAATTTGGGCATAGTTGAGTTTTGCGGAAGTAAAAAACCTAGTGATTAAGTCAGGAAAGGGGAATTTCAGGCCAATAACAAAAGGATATTCGGGGAAGCACACCCATTCCGGGGAATAGCACTCAGAGGTCAAGTCGGGGTGGGTAAAGAAAACAGTTTCGTAAGGCATTGCATGGTTTTTCTTAATGATTTCCAAATTGGCCTCAGAAAGTGAGCATTTTTCTTTTTCAGGATCTTTCAACAGGTTTTGGCTTACAAAACCCTCCGGAAGACCTTCGTCACTTTCGATTATGCTAACCCTCTTTTTTCCCATTTTACAAATTTGAGAAAATTACCAACTAGAAATTGAGAAGGGACGAGGAACTCACCGGAAATTTCTACTTGATTTTTCTCTCCGACCTTCTTCCTTGATTATTTCTCTAGAAACCACCGTGAAAGCTACTTTTTTGATTTTGTGAAAGGGAGAGTTGGGGAAGGATTGTATTTATTTAAGGAAGAGATTGAAAACGGTTTTAACTCTTAAACCACCCTCGCCTTGAAAATACCCAAAACCGTCCCATCAAAACTTTTTCATTTAAAATCGCCGTATACCTTTTTACCATTTTTGGTAAACTTTTTAAATTTTTTGTCTCTTTATATTCTTTATTTCTAAATTCAAAAAGTTTGGGGGCAATTGTTGGGCCCTACGTTTTCAGTCAACTTGTTTTCAACATGCATATAACATCTTGGTACTAACAACTTGAGTTGTCCTACTACATCTTGATCATCTTGTAGGTTGTATTATTGTTACGTTAATTCCTACTTTTCAGGGAACGTATCAATAGAATAGAAGACTGATTCAACGACATCTCTTCACCAAGGTATCCAAGCAACGGACCACTTCCTCCTCCCTCAACGAAATGGCGTAAATATCTCAACAAAGCTCAACGTGTTTCCGAGATTGTAGGCTTAGATTTATCTTTGTAATTAGCCGTTATAAAGAGGTATAAAGGGGATAGAACACTATTAATTCACACACGATCACTCTAGCCTAAAATCCCTTGAATACGCTCATAGTTCTGTAATCATCTACATACTTAGTAAACTTTTGGTCAAGGCAGGTTCCTAAACCTCCCCGGGTTTTATGCCGGAGAACAAGTTGTTCAAGGGCTTTCCCTAGTCAACAAATACCTTATGTTCATTTCTATTCAACCCGATAATCATTGTACCTTGATTCTTATCACTTTAGTCATTTTTCTTGTCATTGGTAACGATTGTTAAAATTTGACCAAAAGTTATAGGGGTTGAAAGTTATTTCTATTCCACCCATAGATTTTACTAGCCCAATCAATCAAATCTGACCCGAAAGTTATAGGGGTTGAAAGTTACTATTATAACTTCAAGGCAGCTAATAAAAGAAAAAAATTGTAGGGGTTGAAAAGAAAAAAAAATGAAGAAGACACGTTGATACGGAAATGGGGTGAACGTATGTTTATATACATCACTCGGCATTCTCTCTGAATCACTCACAGAAACAAAACGTAAAACACAACAATACTCAAAGCCATGGTTCTCTACTGCTCCGACTCCATGAACTGGGAATTTGTGGATCACTACCGCGAATTACCAATCTTTGTGGTTTGATTCCCATCACCGATTAATCAAAGAAAACATAAACAAAACCATGGCACATGGATTGACATCAGTTAGATCCTAAAGAAGACAATAAATAATTGGGCAAACCAGGTAAGTCACTAACCCCTCCTATGTTTTCGCACGCCCCTTAGTTTATATATATCAAAAAGGTAAAAGGAAAGTGGGACAATTTTTTGTGAGGAGTGAATATGTTCCATTGTCCTTGCGTTGCATAATTATTAATTTGTAGGCATATGGTTTCTTACATTATGCCCTCTTTGCGCATCTATTGCTTGTTCCTTTCTTATAGTCCCTTACGTCAAGAATAATTTATCTTCCTTCTAGCAAATTATTTAAAAAAAGTATCCTTCTTTGAATTTATTTCTTTTGATACTTATCCAATATTATTCCCCCTTCTTTTTAAAAAATAAAATAAAAGTTGATTAAAAGAGCAATACTCCAAAGATTCTGCATAGCTGTGTTCAGGGCTCTATCAATGGATATTTCACTAAGTTTAGAGGATTATGGGATGAATTCTCAAATTTTAGTCACATTCCAAAATGTACTTGTAATTGTATTTGTGGTGAAGTGAAGCACCAAGATGAATATTAAAATATACATGTTAGTGCAAAAAGACTTGTGCTACAATATTTGCTAACGAGACGGATTTATTAGTAGTTTACCATTTATTTTCACAAAAATATTTATTCTTACTATGATATATAGTTTGCATGAAATATTTATGATTATTATGATATAAAAGTAGATATAGCAACATCCAAATCAACAATAGGAACAACTTTGGGCTCAACATCCGGAAGTACTATATCAGGACTAGGGGGTTCTTGAGTAATTAAATCTGATTCTAAGAAATCATTAAAATTAAACATAGTGTCCATGGATGTGTCATCCACGGAATGTGGTACCTGGTGAAACACTACGGGATCGCTAAAACGAAAAACATCCTCAAAAATTTCACATGTCGAGAAACAAAGAATTCCTTGGTGTTGAAATCAAATAGTTTCCACCCTTTCTTGCCATGAGGGTACCCCATAAAACACATTTTCTACTCCGACTAACATATTTATCACCCTTGGTACGCTAATTGTTGATAAAACATAGAGAACCAAAAACTTTAATAACACCGTAAAGAGGAGGCTTGCCAAACAACATTTCATATGGGGTTTAATTTTGTAACCAATGGGATGGAGTTCTATTGATCAAATGGGCAGTATAAAGAATAATTTCTCCCCCAAAATAAATAGGGAGATGGGCTTGAAATCGCAAAGCCCTTCCTACATTTAAAATATGAAGATGTTTTTTTATTCCCACCCATTCTGTTGGGGGTACCCACATACGATGTTTGAAAGGTAATACCATTAGAGAAAAAATAATCGTGCATGAAATTATATTTAGTGTCATTGTCAGATTGAACAAAATGATTTTTTTAAGAAAACTGCCTATCAACCATTGCAATAAAAGTCATAAACGTACGAAAAAATTACAACTTATCTACTAATAAATAAACCCAAATAACACGAGAGTAATCATCAACCAAAGTAAAAAATTAACGAGCACCACAAGAGGAAACGTGCCCGTAAGCACCTCACAAATCACAATGTATTTTCAAAAAATCCTAGTAGACCTGTACTCACTAATAGGAAAGGGTTCACTAGTGTATTTGACTCGAAAACAGACCTCACATCGCTTGCTCAAAGTACTAGAATAAGAATGAACAAACGGAAGAAGCTTCACCACTTTATCCAAAGGATAACAATACGGTAATGCCACAACTCCATCTCACTAGTTGCATTGTTGACTGAAACATGTTGCATCAAGGTTTCTCCTCCAAAGTAGTAGAGTTCATCTCGCCTAACACACTTTCCAATCAGGTCCCTTGACTAGTCCTGTATAGCACACAAAGTGGAATTAAATTGTATAATACATCTCAAATGAGCTGTTAACTGTGACACTGAGAAAAGATTGTGTTAGGACCTACTATGTTGGGACATAGTTATGTCTGGTTTGGACAAAGAAACATATCTAACATATGTTTTATACACAGCAGACCTCAGACAACCAAGATATGACAAGTAATGATAAAACAAGCTGACAGTAATCATCAAGCAACACTAGAGAATCAATCTAATAAATCAAGTGTTATTTCATTAAAAAAGATCATTACATATCATCAGACTCAAACCATGTCCTCTACTCACTCCAGATCTAATAGCTAAGACTATCAGCTAAGAACTAAACAGCAGAGATTCATCACTCTAACAGCTAAGATCTTCAGTGCCAACAACAATGTACTATTCTATTGATTACAAGGATGTTCTATACTTAAATCTCTCAACAACATTGCCATGTCATCTCTTTGAAGATCTTCTGAACTTGGGTTGCAAATTCCAGCCTATTTATATCCAGTCAACAATGCACTGAATACAAACACTATTCCAACCACACCATTTACTGCCTTGTCTCCTCCAACGGCTCTTTCTCAGTCTATAAAAGGAAGACTCAATGATTGGATTTCTTGCCCCTCTACACACAACCTTTTACAACCTTCTTAATCCCTGCATACCTGCAAACCTGTGAAACAACACCAAACCCTTTAGTCAAAAACTGTAGACACTTGAGACCGTAATTCAAGTGAATAAATCAAAAGTTGTAAACACTTAAGACTGTACTTTAAGTGTAGAATCTGTAATTTTCTTAGTAAGAAGCAAATCCCTAATTGACTGTACAAATTAGGAAGAGTAAGTTCAAGGAACTTGCCTTCTTAATCTTTGTAACTCTTAAAGCGACCTAGAGTATAGTTGATTGAGCTCACTTGTCAAGATTGACAGTGAGGGTGGACGTAGGAGGAGTGAACTCTGAACCACCTTAAAATTCTTGACTTCTTTGGTATTATCACACCCACACTCACACACACACTTACACTAATCACTTTGTCCTTACATTATGTCACTTTATTTATTCCGCTGTACATTACACTTTGTTATTTAATCAGTTAATATCTGACAGCTAAGATTCAACCTTAGCTGCCAAAGCTTAACTGCCTGATCTTTTTGTTGATCAAGTAAACAGGGCTTTTCAATTGGTATCAGAGCTTGTCTTCACCATCAAAAGTCTAACAACTTGTGAAGGATCCTCTTTCAACCTACCATGCCTCAACCAAGATGAAATATTGAGAAAGACATTCCACACATTGATGATTGTAGATCTTTTGAAATATATGCATCAAAAATCAAAACCTACCTTTATGCAAACAGCATTTGGAACTGGTATGCACTAGAAAATGAGGTCACCGATCCAATCCAACTAGATTCAAATGGTGGCGCCAATAAAATGAAATCCCCAGAGAACTGGACTGAATATGAAAGGCAATTAATCAGTGCTAATCTAAAAGTCAAAAACATACTACAAAAGAGTGTAAATGACTCTCTAGCACAAGAAATTGCTAAAGAACTAACTGCAAAATCTGCATGGGAACTTATCCATACCAAATTCACCAAACACACCAGTGTTAGAACCCAAAATTTGTATAACTTGCTTAGGCAGCTAGACAACTTTAAATTTTACCCTGGTGAGAAAGTTAGTGCTGCTAAATCAAGGTTTGAGGACCTTGTCAGATCCATTGCTGACCATGGAAAAACATTTGAAAACCAAGACCTATGCCTTAAAATATATTCTAATCTTCCACAAGAATATGAGAAGGTAGATTTACCTATTAGAGAAGGAGCAGAATGAAATATCATGACTGTTGAACAATATTTTGGAAAGCTTGAGGCTTATGAACTAGAAGGGATGATAAAAATTCAACATGTTCCTTCTATTTCACAAACTCTTGCCTTAGCTGCTCAGGAAACTACACACAAACCTATCACTCAATAGGACATTGACACTATGGTCTTCAATGCCCTTCAGAAATTAAACCTCACTGCAAACAAACCTACCTCAGAAGGAGATATACCAAGTCTCATATCCATGACTGTCAGAAATGCCATGAAATCACATAGGAAAACATTTGATAGAAAATACAGTCCATCTACATCAGATCAAGACAGTCATAAAAAGAAAATTGAATGTGACCACTGTGGAAAATTTGGTCACTACTCATCTGAATGTCCCGAACCAAAGAAACCAAAGGACAATCAGACAGCTAAGAAACTGACCTACTCAAAGGAAATCATTCACAGTTCCAGATGCAATTGCTATAACTGTTCTAAAAACAAAAATGAGAAAAATAAAGAACAAGTAATGATTGTTGATTCATCAAAATTCAGTGATGAGAAATATGACTCAAGTGACTCTGAAGGTGAAGGAGAAGAGGCTATGTTGTTCCTAATTGCAGGAGAAGATGAAGAATCAGACAATGAAGAAGATCTTGAAGCATTGGCAGTTGCAGAAGAACTAAAAAAGGTACATAATTTTAACTCTTGAAATATTGATGGTATTAAACAATTAGTTTGCACTCTTTTAATTCAAATCTAGAGACACCAAAATAGCTTAGCTTCATTGGTCACTGACAACATTTCCCAAACTAAAATCATTGAAAACCTTGAGAAAGCCAACCAAGGATTAAAAGAAAAATGTCTTATGCTTGAAAATAACAATTGTGATCTGATAGCTGAGAATTCAAGCTCCCAGGAAAGTAACCAAATATTCATCAATCTTAAAAAAGAAAATGAAGCTCTTAGAAAGTAAATTGATTCTTAGAACAAATTAGGAGAGGCTGTGTCACTTTTATGCTACAACCAGAGACATCCTAGTGATAAGTCAGGGATTGGAGCAGAAAAACCCACTCTAAAAACATATACCCCTCCCAGTGATGAAAGAGCTATTGAGAAGATGGTTCTTAAAAGTATGAACTATGTCAAAGCTAAACAACATGTCTATCCTATACAAACAAAAGAAGATTCAAAGAAAGAAAGAGAAGAAAATGAAATCACAGAAGCCAGTTCAAGTCAACCAAAAGGAGGAGCCAAACCAGCACACAAAAGTAGATACATCTGGCAACAAAAAGGAATCAAAGAGCAAATAGAAAACAAATAACAAATATTTTCTGGACATCAAAGATCTTCTGGACAACAAAGATCACCTAGACAGCAAAGATTCTACAATCAAAATACATACTCCAAACAGTAAAAACCCAAATGGCAATACTCAAATGGAAAGGGCCATGCCAATCAAAACAACTCACCAAGACCATCATATACGAACACTTTCCATAGTCAACCTGAGTATCACCAGAATCACAACCAATCTTTTTCTCCAAACTATTCCTTCAAAAATTCCCAACCAACTGTTCTCACACCCTACATGATGCAAATCAAGTCATACTACAATACTCTAAACCAGTTTTTCAAAAAAAGATCAATGAACAAAGCTAGGGTACCAAAGAATGTCTAATCCTTTGGACCCAAAAGAATAAAAGGGTACCATAAATTTTATTTCTATTTTGTAGGTACCTAGGAAAGGAGTATGGTATTTGGACAGTGGATGCAGCAGGCATATGACCTACAACAAAGAATGGCTGCAACAATATATCCGTAAAAATGGTCCAAATGCAACTTTTGATGATAATTCTCAAGCCAAAGTCAAAAGATCAGGAAATCTTATTGCTAAAGACATCATTTTCACAAATGTGTCTTATGTAGAAGGTCTCAAACACAACTTGATTAGCATTAGTCAAATTTGTGACAAGGGATATTATGTTGTGTGTTCAAAGAATCATTGCACTGTTAAAGATGTCAACCACAAAGTCATTCTCATTGGAACCAGAAAAGGAAATCTCTACTGTCTAAATTTAGAGATTGTGGAATCCTCAAATGCCCACTGCCTGTTGTCCTGTAGTCAGTCTGATATGTCATGGTTGTGGCACAAAAGATTGGATCACCTCAACCTCAAAAGCATCTCCAAATTTGCAAACTCAAACCTAGTCAAAGAACTTCCCAAAATTCCTTTCAAGAGGGACAAATTGTGCAATGCATGTCAATGTGGCAAACAAAAGAAAACCTCTTTTTCAGCCAAAACAAGACTGGACACTACAAAACCTCTGCAACTACTTCACATGGATCTATTTGGACCTATTAGAACTAGATCACTTGGTGGTAAAAGATACTCACTAGTGGTAGTTGATGACTTTACTAGATTCACATGGATTATTCTTCTTGAATCCAAAAGTGAAACCTTGGATCACTTGGTCAAGCTATTCAACAAAATTCAAAATCAAAAAGGTCTATCGATCATTAAAATTAGATCTTACCATTGTAAAAAATTTGAGAACACTAGTGTTGAAGAATACTGTGATAAAAAAGGGATAAAGCATAACTTTTCTGCTCCAAGAACACCACAACAAAATGGTGTTGCAGAAAGAAAGAACAGGACTATTTGTGAAGAAGCCAGAACAATGCTGTCAGAAAACAACCTACCTAAGTATTTTTGGGGAGAAGCTGTCACCACTACTGTCTATGTCCAAAACAAGACCCTCATCAACAAATTTCACACCAAAACTCCCTATGAGTTATGGAATGGTAGAACACCAACCATTTCATACTTTCATGGATTTGGAAGTAGATGCTTCATTCATAATAATGGCAAAAATAACCTTGACAAGTTTAATTCTAAGAGTGATGAAGGCATCTTCTTAGGATACTCCAATACAAGCAAAGCCTACAGAGTATACAACAAAAGGAGACTTGTTGTAGAAGAATCCATTCATGTTGACTTTGATGAAAACAATGATCAAAGCTGCACTGAATTGTGTGATTTTGATGAAGCTGTTGGAAATTTAGACAATATTCCAAAAGTATCTCCTGTGTGCATGACTCCTCAAATATCATTCCTGAAGAAGAATCACCTACCCTTCCCTATATTATACCCATAGACGTCATTACAAATTCTAATGTGTCTAACAGCAAAGAATCTCTACCCAAAAGCAAAGGTGCATCTGACAGCTATGATGCCCTTGACAACTTACCTTCATCAAGCCAACAAAATAACTCTGATAGTAGACATATTCAACCTTGCTGCAACAATAATCATTCTATTCCTCATCCTGAACCTCCCATTCAATTCATTCCTCCTAACAGCAACATTTTCATTGACCTTTCCATTCATAAAATGATCATCCCTCCAGATATGCCTGTCTATGACTCATTAATGAGTGCTTTCATCTCTCAAATAGAACCAAAGAAAATAAATGAAGACCTTCAAGACCCTGACTGGATTGAAGCTATAGCGGAAGAACTTAGGCAATTCGAAAGAAACAAGGTCTGGCAACTTGTTCCTAAACCCAAAAATCAAACTGTTATTGGAACAAGGTGGGTATTTAGGATCAAAATGAATGAAGAGGGCATTGTTGTAAGAAACAAAGCTAGACTTGTAGCTCAAGGATACAGATAAGAAGAAGGAATTGACTATAATGAAACATTTACTCCTGTAGCAAGACTAGAAGCTATCAGACTTTTTCTTGCCTTTGCCTCATGCAAGAAAATGAAAGTGTTCCAAATGGATGTCAAAAGTGCCTTCCTGAATGGTGTTCTAAATGAGAAGGTATTTGTGTCACAACCCCCTGGTTTTGAGCATCCAAAATTTCCAGACCATGTGTACAAACTGGATAAAGCCTTGTATGACCTCAAACAAGCCCCTAGAGCTTGGTATGACACATTATCAAAATATCTCCTTGGCAAAGGATTTACTAAAGAGCATATTGATAATACTCTGTTCATCAAGAAATATGGAGAAGATCTTCTACTCATCCAAGTGTATGTGGATGATATTATCTTTGGATCATTAAATGAAGATCTATGCACATAGTTTGGGGAAATCATGAAGAACAAGTTTGAAATGAGTATGATTGGTGAACATACCTTCTTCTTAGACCTACAAGTCAAACAAATGAAGGAAGGAATCTTCATTAACCAAACCAAGTACACAAGGGATATGATAGAGAAGTGTGATATGCAAACTGCTTCACCTGCTAGAACTCCTCTATCAACTACAACCAAGCTCCATGCTGATCCTGATGGTTAAAGGGTTAATCAAACACTATATAGGAGTTACATTGGATATCTCCTGCATGTAACTGCATCTAGACCTGACATCATGTTCAGTGTATGTCTATGTGCGAGGTTTCAAGCTCATCCAAAGGAATCTCATCTCTCAGCATTCAAAACGATTTTTAGATACCTTAAAGGAACACCTGACTATGATCTATGGTATCCCACTGAATTTCCATTCTCATTAATTGGATTCACAGAATCAGACTATGCAGGATGCAATCTAGATAGGAAATCTACAAGTGGAGGATGTCAATTTAATGGATCAAGAATAATTTCTTGGTCAAGCAAAAAGCAAACATCAGTTGCCACTTCAAGAGCAGAGGCTGATTACATTGCTGCTGGCCTTTGCTATTCTCAAATCTTGTATCTCAAAAGTCAACTTCAAGACTTTGGGATGGACATATCAAATATACCTATTTTCTGTGACAACTCAAGCACAATTGCCATGACAGAAAATCCTGTTCAGCATTCCAAAACCAAGCATATTGAAGTTAGGCATCACTTCATAAGAGACCATGTTGAAAAAGTAAATATCAACGTGTCTAAAGTTTGCACAGAAGACAATGTTGCTGATATTCTAACAAAGGCCATGGATGAGAAGAGATTTGAGCTTCTGAGATCAATGCTTGGGATGATAAACTTGCCAAAATAAAACATTTTATTCATTACTCAAAAGGAAAAGACATATGATTGCTGCCAACAATAGTTCTCTGACAGCTAACCATTACACCATTGAAACATTCAAAACCAAAAGCAAATATTTCCTACCAACCTTACTAACATCCCAAAACAAAACCAAACCTGCATTCAAATTACCTAAAGCTTCACATGTTTTTCTCCCTCTCCCTCAAAGCTTCCCTTCAAAAGGCTCTAACAGCTAAGATTCCTCAGTCCAAACTTTTTCCTGGAAAAGCTAACGAACAATCTGCAGAAACTCCTTTCTTATTTTAATCAACACTGGGAGCCTCATAAACTCTCTCCCTAATGTCTCCATATCTCTCTAACCACATAGGATGCCACTCCATGAAGGGATCAACAGCTGTCACTGAGAATTGAAGGGAAGGACATACTCTCCTGGGCCACCACTCTTCAACTGCATCATAAGGAGGAAACTCACCCAAGGTAGAGAAGAAACTGAATGTTCTAGAAGAGTTGACACTTTCTTGAGCAATAAAGGCTTGGTCAGATTGAGGACCAACATCTTCCTCCTCATCCAGTGCAACTGGACTGCAGCACTTCAGAAACTGAGAAAATAGCCTCTTATAAGTTTTAGAAGGAGAACTCTGCACCCCTGCAAAGTTATCTCCAGTCCCCTCCAATACTGCATGACTCAAAGAGAGTAAATCCCTCTTTACTGCAGTATACTTCTTGACAGCTAAGGAGTCAGGTTGACAATTTGGTGGTTCAATCTTAATCCCTTCTTGGCTGTCAATCTTTACCAGCTCTCTCAAAGTATAAACTCTCTCAACCTTAGTCCTAATGCATTGACTACTCTCTCCCTCCATCTCTTTCCCAAACAACTTTATCTTAGTTGTCTGACCCTCATCATCATCAAACTCTCTCTTAGCCTTTCCCTTTTCTTTGGCTATCTCTCTTAACCTTTCCTTCTCTCCTTCTATCATACCTAACTTCTCTTCTTCCCAATACCTCTTTCGTATCTCTCTTTCTCTCAACTCAACCTCCTTTTTTGGATCATCATTCAAGACCTGATCCACCTCTTAAACTAAATCATTATCAGTTTGTATCTGATATGATAAAAACTCTCTCTCAAACCTCTCCTCTTTGGTTTCTCTAAGTTTAGGACTCTTAAACACAAGCCTCTTAGCTATTTTTGACATCTTGCTAGGACTAAACTTAGAGACTAATCTACCCATTTACCCAATGAAAGAAATTAGTTTGATAAAATCTCATCTGATTCATTTCCTTTTATAGACAAAATTGGTTCTCAGTCAGTCTAGATGGTATGATCATTCAAACTAAACTTGGCTGCCCAAAATGTCTGACATCTATGATTATGGATCATGCAATTCGAGAACTTTGGAACCTGACACTCATAAAGTTCATTTATTTTTTGTTGTCTATTCCCTCTAAAAATTTGTCTTTATGTACGAAATTTATTTCCATGTTTTAAGGGAAGTTATGTTAAAAGGATAGTGGGGGACAAAAATAATTGTTCATGAACAGTTATCCTCTTAAATGCATTTTCCAACCGTTATCCTCCCCACGTATTAGCCGTTTAATCCAAACCAATTTTACATTTCATTTATCCCTAATCATTCGAGCTTGATCAAGCTACTGAAATCCCTCTTCTACCTCTCAAAAATCCCCTTGCTAAACACTCTGTTTTCTCAAAACCCTAAACCCCTCTCTTACAGCAATGGCTTACAGAGATGCTCATGGTTACTTTATCAGGTCTGAGTTCTACGAACATGAATTTGAAGCCCTCATTCAAACCCTAATTAAAACCAATAACCTCTGCAAGATGATGGAAGCCTAACTTCCAATTTATGAAAACCTATGCAGAGAGATTTATTTGATAGGAGAGAGATTAGCCAGTGGATCCATTCGAGTCAACATTGAGGGAACTGAGATTCTTGTGTCTCCTGAAGTAGTTTCAAAAGTATACAATATCCCAATGAAATCTGGAAGCTTTAGCAACATTTGGGACAGGAAGAACAATAGATTGGAGCAATTTTACAAGATATTCTTCAACAAACCCAACTGTGACTATAATCTTATGCAGGACAAACCTATTGGAAAAGGTACTCTTGACCTGTTCAAATCTCTTCTATTGGATGTTATTATAAAGGGATTTGATGGGAAGCAATCCTCATTTGATCAAATCAGTCCAAATGAATGGAAACAAGCTTTGAGTCTGATAGCTAAGGATGTTAACTGGTGTGTAGCTCTTCTACACAACTTTTAACTAGCCACGTCCATTTCTCCTTGGAAATTCAAGAAACAAATACCAAAAATTAATAACTTTAGATTCATTAGTGGTATCCTGCACCACTTGATTCCACAGCTTAATCCTCCCTTCAATCATCAGTGGCTTGAAACCACCAATCTGTTGAAAACCAGAAGCTTCAGCCTAAGTACATTTAGGTAAAAGGGAAAGAAGGGAATAGTATTTGGAGATGAAGCAACTGGGACATTGGAAGAGACCACAAGGAAGATGAAGGAACAGAAAGAGAGAGAAATAAAGATGTGGGAAAGACTTGTGCACATGGTGAATGACAATAGATCCAAGAGAAAACATGACAAAGGCATTGTCATTAAAGAATCAATCCAAGAAAGCAAGGCTATCAAAGTTGGAAAGGGAATTGCCAAGGCTGTAAAGAAGAAAACTAGAAAAGGGAAGAAAATTTCAGAAGAAGAGAAAGATCAAGATGAAATTGTACCAGTGATTGACAAAGGAATGAAGATTGTCATGGAAGAAATGGCTGACAGTGAAGAAACTGACTCTAATCATGTCTTCATAGATATTGATAATTTTGATGGAGAAGAAGAAGAAGCAAGCCATGAGGAATTTAGGGGAGTTGATGAGGAAGAAGAAAAGATGAGAAGAGCCATGGCTGAATTATTGGCTGAGGCTGCATACCTGACAGCAAAGAAAGGGCAAGCTTCTGGGACAGCTGAGATTGCTCAAGATCTGACAGCTAAGATTTTACAGCCAGTTGAGACATCAACTGAGGTACTCTCTGATCCATCCCTCTTAGTAAAAACTTTTGCTAGGGAAAGAAAAATTGATAAGCATGCTCCCCTATCCAAAAAGCAAAAGCCAAACACAACTCTCCCTTCACCACCCAAAGAACAAATCGGCTCTCCACCATTTTCCATAGCTCAAGAAATACTGAACCCGAATCCCTCTAAACCTAGCTCAAATGAGCCCAGTGTTGAAAAAGAAAGGGGGAACACCTCAGAATCTAAAGGAGATGACCTACAGTTGAGGGGGAATAGTACTGACCTGTCCCCTTATCAGATAGCTAAGGTTACCATCTCCCAATCCTCTACTGTCTCATGTCCCTCTCAATCACCACCCATTCCCCCACACATATTCAAACTGCTGAAGGACTAACCTTAGAAGGATCCAGTGCTATGCTTCCTGCTGCCCTTATATATCTAAGGCAAATGTTATCTGAAGATGATGCTTTACTAGCCCTAGATGTGATGAAGACTAGAGATAATGCTAGGAAACTAAGCAAATCCGTTAGTGAAGCTCCAAACCCTGCATCTTTGAACACTGATGATGTGTTCCAAAAATCCAATCCTCCTCCTTCCATTCCTGAAACTATTGAAACTGATGAACCTCATATGGAAACTGATCCTATCTCTGACAGTGATCCTCTCCCAGCCTTTGAACCTTTGATTCTTTACTGTGACATTGATTTTCCTTTCAATCAGTCATGAATGCCCACCTAAAATTCAAAGGGATCACTCATTTCCTTGAGATTGCCAATCCCAACCTCATAGAAAATTCTTGGCTGTTGACTAAGAATGACATGATCATACATGTAAGAAATTTGAGTAGCCTCATCATGTTTGGGTATGAAGAATGGAAGAAATATAGAGCAGCTCTCCCCTTATCCTTTTTTCCATACAGCTCTAAGATTGCCCAGTTTCATGGATCTGTCAACTATCATTGATTGGGAAGTTATGTTCTCACAGTTTCTGTCCAGCAACATAAATGAATGTATCTACATGCCCTCCACTCTTGTGTATGCTCTCTGTGTAGACTTGACCAGAGAGATATACTGGAGAATCTGCTGCAACAAAGCAACAATCATGGCTATCATTGCCAAGACTCACCTGACAATAATGTTTCCCTCAACCAATCCTAGACCACCTCCCATTATTCTCACAAACTCCAGATCTCAACAACTCAACTTTCCATCCAACTTCAACCCCTTAGAATATGTTCCTCCCTACTATGTGACCGTCACTGATATGTAGAAATTCACAAGAAAAATGATCACCAAAATGAGGAACATGATGGAAGTCTCAGCTATTGCAAGGTCAAAAGGGAAGATTGCCAAAGGAAATTCCTCAAAGTCTGATGAGGAGGCAATCAAATTTGGAATAAGGGCCTCTAAAACTGCTGCAAATGTCATTGTGTCCAGTGATGAAGAAGATGATCAACCTGTGAAGCAAGTGCTACCATCCACCACCTCAATTGTCTACTATGTCACAACTGAGATTCCCCTTCATCCATCTCAACCAATCTTCACCATCCAAACAAATCCCTTTTTCTCTAACCTTTTTTCAGGAATAAAAGGTCAAATATCAAAGGGAAAAAGAGCATCCAAATGGGGGAATCTAAGGCGCTGCTTGATGAACAAGAACCTTTGTCCAAGGCTGAGCTCAAAGCAAGTGAGGATGATACCTTCAGCTATGATGATGAAATGAGTTGGGAATGGAACAATGAGATGTACTTCAGGGGAGTGGAACCAAAAATTTGAAATGAGCTGGAATTTGAGAGAAAACAACTCCTTGATGGAAGAAAAGAAAGAGAAGAAGATTCTGACTAGAGTCTTATGGTTAAGTCTTTTGTTTTACCTTCCTGAAAACTCTTTGTCTTAAACATTTTTTATGGATAATGTTTTGTGTTTAAGTACTTTTGATTGAATCAAGAAGATGTGACTTTTTTTCATTGGTACATTCAAATCATAAGTATTCTTACAGTCATATCTTCATAGATATTTTCCTTTACCAAAAAGGGGGAAATTGTTAGGACCTAACTATGTTAGGACATAGTTAAGTCTTGTTTTGACAAAGAAACATATCTAAAACATGTTTTATACACAACAGTGTTGGGTTTTGGGGTTACAAACGCAGCGGAAAATAATTTATACAACAACAAAACCCTAGCCCTAAGATCCGTCTAGCATGAAGACATTAGAAATATATATGAAATAGAATTTATATACATTGAATGCTATTTGTCTATGCTTGAATTCAAATCAAAAAATCGAATCTCAAAAAGGGATCTCAAAACCGTTAACAAAGGTTTTGATCTTCTCCTTGTTATTTACTTTGTGAAGAATCAATGATTGAAGGCTTCAAGCTTTTGGTGATTAACTTATCAACCTCAATCGATAATCCACACTCGAACGGACCTAGAACGCTTCTTGATTGATTGCTAGATGATCCTGATTATTGAAATGATTTTCAATAATCAATAGCTAAAAGGTGTTTGATCTTTGATTCTAAATCTAGATCTCAATTTTTGTGTTTCATAAACCCCAAAATTACTTGTGTTTTTGGCTAACCAAAGGGTTTTATTTATATCAAATATAAATCCCTAACTTTTAGGGAAATAATCCATGTCAAAAACCAAAACCTAACCAGCCAAGGAAAAGTAGTACGGACAGATTTTGGCTGCTGGCACGACTCGTCCCCAAGGGCACGACTCGTGCCTTATGGCCAAGTCTGTCGCACGACTTATCGATACAGTGGCCAGTTGTGTCGCACTATATAACTAGCCAGTTCACAAGTTCCTCAGATCAAAGGGCACGAGTCGTGCCTAAGGGCACGAGTCGTGAGCATGACTCATCCCGTAGGGGACGACTCATCCCTAAATGACTGCTCACTGATTCTGTCATCCCTTCACAAGGCACGACTAGGGCCAATCGGGCACGACTCATCCCCTCAAGCAGTAGTCGTGCTAGAGTCTTTCCTAGAGCCCATAATTTACCTTTTTAGCCATTTTTATTTCGTTCTTTTGTGTGTGACCCTTTAGGAATTATATTTTATGTTGGTAGTGAGTTAAAACATCAACCTCACAAGACATAAGTGACTTCAAGCAAATCACTATGTCCATCCAATTAAATATAACATCAAAGCTTGATTCCTTGATAATCAAATGTCACAATCCCTTTGTCCACGATGTCCAATTGAACATGAGTCATGGTCTATGTCAACTCAATCCGTTCAATGCTTTCTCGATCCCGAATATGTTGATAATCCAAATGCCTTTGATCTCTATCAAATCACTTGAGTGTGGCCACACATTTCATCAACATCATTCATCGAGGGGCCTAAGCAAACATCTCTCTTCATAAGAGGGACAAATCCCATCTTGACTTATCATTCTTCCCTACATGAATCCAATCGTGCTAAGATAGCCCTTATTGCTATCCGATTAAAGATAGTGTTAGACTATATTAAACACAACGTTCATCATGTGGAAGACGATGATAATCTCAGGTACTAAGGATTCCAATGACACGACTATCATGAGATTTAATCATGACAACAAACCATGTCATAAATCTCATAATTAGGTCAAATCTAGTACTTGTTCTCTAGCAAGTACCCATAAGTGTATTGTGCATCTCCATGCATATAATCATCTCCATGATTATCTATTACCCACTTATACTAGTTGTTCACAACCACTAGGGACACATTTCAATATAATAAACATGCAAAACATATAATGAACCAAATAAACATGCTCTATAATAAATGATAAAGATTATACATAACAGTTCAAGTTAAACATAACTATAGCCTAGGGCATTACACCAATAATCTCCCACTTGCACTAGGCTCCATCTATGTATCTAATACCTATGGACCTCAAATGACCATTATGCTTTGTTTGTGCGAGGGTCTTTGTAAGCAGATCCCCAATGTTATCATCGGTTGATACTTTGCATATCTTAACATCTCCCTGATCAATGAACTCTCGAATGAGATGGAAATGTCTAAGTATATGTTTGGATCTCTATTGTGACCTTGGTTCCTTTGCTTGCGCAATGGCACAATTGTTGTCACGATAAAGTTCCACCAGATTAGTGATACATGGAACAACATCCAAGTCACAAATGAATTTCTTGATCCAAACTGCCTCCTTAGCTGCATCGGATGCCGCTATATATTCGGCCTCAGTAGTGGAATCAGCAATAGTACTTCACTTGGAACTCTTACAACATATCGCACCTCCGTTAAGCATAAACACAAATCCCGACTGCGATCGGAAATCATCCTTGTCGGTTTGGAAGCTAGCATCTATGCAACCTCTTACAACATGATCTTCTTCCATCCCTCCAAATACCAAGAACGCTTCCTTAGTCCTTCTTAAGTACTTTAGGATCATCTTGACTGCCATCCAATGGTTCTCACCAGGATCAGATTGGTATTGACTTGTCATGCTCAAAGCATACGAGACGTCGGGTCTAGTACAAATCATAGCGTACATGATAGATCCAATAGCCTAAGCATATGGAACTTCATTCATCCTCTTTCACTCATCAGTTATCTTGGGAGACTGCGTCTTGCTAAGAGTAACACCATGACCCATTGGCAAGTTTCCTCTCTTAGAATTTTCCATTTTGAATCTTCTAAGAACCTTGTCAATGTAGGTACTTTGACTCAAACCAATTATCCTCTTAGATCTATCTCTATAGATCTTGATACCAAGGATGTAAGCGGCTTCGCCCATATCTTTCATTGAGAAACACTTCCCTAACCAAGACTTGACAGTCTCAAGTGTAGGAATGTCATTTCCAATGAGTAAGATATCATCGACATACAATAAGAGAAATAGCACAACGCTCCCACTGAATTTCATGTATACACAAGGTTCATCTTCATTCTTGATAAAACCGAACTCTTTGATTTTTTCATAGAACCAAAGATTCCAACTCCTAGAAGCTTGCTTCAATCCATAAATGGATATTTGCAACTTACACACCTTGTTAGAATTTCTTGGATCTACAAAACCTTCGGGTTGTGTCATATACACATCCTCATGAAATTTTCCATTAAGGAAAGCGGTTTTGACATCTATGGCAATCAAAATTCTAACGGACTTAAGCATGGCAACAGGCGAGAACATTTCATCATAGTCAACACTATGAGTTTGCCTATATCCCTTTGCTACAAGCCTAGCCTTATAAGTATGCACCTTCCCATCCATGTCAGTCATCTTCTTGAAGACCCACTTGCACCCTATGGTTTTTACACCTTCGGGTGGCTCAATCAAGTTCCAACCTTGATTATCCGACATGGATTGTAATTCGGACTTCATGGCTTCTAACCATTTATCCGAATCGAGATCGGACATCGCCTCTTGATAGGAAGTAGGTTCATCATTCTCAATGACTTCCACTTCATTACTTTCCGACACGAGAAATCCATATCTCTCGGGTGCGGATTGTAACCTATCCGATCTATGATGGAATTGTGGATCTTGAATCAGTTTCACAACTTCTTGTAGAGCTGGTTCAGTCTCTACTATTGGTTCCATGTTATTTTTGGGTTCTTGAACTTCTTCAAGATAAGTTTTACTCCCACTAGATGCTTTATTGAGAAACTTTTTCTCAAGAAAAGTACCATATTGAGCAACAAACACTTTGTTCTCAACGCGGTTGTAAAAGTAATATCCTTTGGTTTCCTTAGGTTAACCAACGAAAATAACCTTGTCAGATTTAGGTGCTAACTTATCAGAGACAAGTCTCTTCACATAAGCTTCGCAACCTCAAATCTTCATGAAAGACAAATTAGGTTTTCTTCCATGTCACATCTCATGTTGGGTTTAGGAGTCAATTTAGTAGGGACTCTGTTCAGTGTGAACGCAGCAGTCTCTAATGCATGTCCCTAAAAGGATATAGGAAGGTCAACTTGACTCATCATCGAATGAACCATATCTAATAGGGCTCTATTCCTCCTCTTGGAAACACCATTCCATTGTGGCATTCCGGGTGGAGTCAACTATGAAACAATTTCACAGTTTTTTAGATGATTGTCAAACTCTTGGCTCAAATACTCACCACCACGATCGGATCGAAGTGTTTTAATTGTTTTGCCAAGTTGATTTTGTACTTCATTTTGAAATGTTCTAAACATCTTAAACAATTCACTCTTTGACTTCATTAGATATACATAGCCATATCTAGATAAGTCATTGGTGAATGTAATGAAATACCGAAATCCTCCCCTAGCAATGCTGCTCATTGGTCCGCATACATCAGTATGTATTAATCCCAATAAGTCACTAGCCCTTTCACTACTCTTAGTGTAGGGTGGTTTGGTCATTTTACCCAATTAAAATGATTCACATATCTCATATGATGCATAATCATGTGAGTCTAACATTCCTTCTTTGTGGAGTTTAGAAATGCATTTCTCATTTATATGACCAAGCCGGCAATGCCACATAAATGAGTTGTTCACGTCATTCGGTTCAGACTTCTTATCCATAAACATTTTCAACAATGTTTTGTTTCTCATCAACATCAAGAACATAAAGGCCATTAAATGAATTTGCAATACCATAAAGTATATCATTTAAATAAATATAAAACTTCTTATTCGCAATAAGAAAATTATATCCCTCATTATCCAAACAAGAAACAGAAATAATATTCCTACTCAGATCCGAAACATAGTAACAATTGTTCAAAACAAGTACTAAGCCACTAGGTAAAGTTACATCATATGTCCCTACGCTTATTACAGTAACTCTTGCTCCATTCCCAACACGCAGGTCAACTTCACCTTGTTTGAGTAGCTTCCTATTTCTCAGTCCCTGCACATTTAAACAAATGTGAGATCCACATCCGGTATCTAATACCCATGAACTAGAAATAGAAAGGAAAATATATATCATATAGATACCTGAAGCAGCAGCAGTCGTATTGCCCTTCTTTGCCTTTAGGCCTTCCTTATAAGCCTTGCAGTTGCACTTCCAATGTCCAACCTCTTAGCAATGGTAGCAAACCGCATCCTTTTGAGATGCCTTGGGAGCCTCTCCGGCAACGGCAACCTTTGCCGTAGGCTTAGCAACACTTGCTTTACCTTTGCCATCCTTCTTGAACCCTTTGCCTTTGTTAACCATTAACACAGTATCTGTTGGTCCCAAAGGTGGCAACAAGGGTGAAAAACATCTAGATGGGGGGGGGGTGAATAGCTGTTACAATTTTTTCGCCCTCTTTTTAAAAATAAAACTCTAAGCTTACAAAACCACTTGCAGTTGATAATAGACTGCAAGTAGAGATGTAAAATGCATAGCGGAATATTTGAAGATACAAAGCGGTTTTGAGGTGCGATTTGTAATGCGGTTTTGATAGTGCGGTTTTAGTGAGTGCAGTTTACAAACAAGTGAGGTTTTGACAATGTTAACTCCAAACACAATTTCACAATAATGGATAAATATCAAATAGAGAAATAGATAGATAATTAATAAGCACAAGAAAATAAAAGCAGTAAAGTAAGAACACAATATTTGGAGTGGTTCAATCGTTTAAACGATCTACGTCCACTACCAAGATGGTTAGTCTTGGATTTCTAAGAGAGATTTTATATTGAGTATATGAGAGATTACAAAGTACAATAAGTAATACTCAGATTTAAAATCTTTTCTATGAAGAACAAATCCTAGACTATAACAAGTGTATCTCAAATGAATAATATATGTGATTAAATAAGTGAGGTGTGTGTGTGAGAACAAGATCAAGGCCCTTTAAATATTTGAGATGGAGAGCACAATGATTCTTGATGGTGTTAAGGCTTGATTTCTGGGGTGGGATATGTATTTTTTGAAGTTGAAGATGAAGATTCAAAGGACTAAGAATTTCTGGGCAGAGCTTCAGCTTCTATGAACACAGCACTTTCAATTTTCTCAAGTAATCTACAAATGGTGAAGATTAGGGGTATTTATAACCAAGCATCAAGGAACTAGCCATTGGACACAGCTGTATCAAGTACTGTACTGGTGCTTTCTCATTGGTCCACAATATCCACTTTTGTCCTTTGCTACAGCAGTTGCAGGTAAAGCTGATCAGGCTTCAGCTACAAGTAAGTTGGTTAGGACACCTGTCACCCTTTCAAGATCCTTGCAGATCTTCTATGACATTAAATCACGTGACATGATTTAGTGGTTGACTTTTGATATTCCTGACGTGGATTCCAACGGTAAAAAGTGGTTCACTTCAAGTCTTCAATCATTGGATGCGGTCTGGTGTACATGCGGTTGATGAAGTGTGGTTGGATACACCAGAGGAGGTTTGCAAAGTGCGGTCAAGATATTGAACTGCACAGGTGTGGTTCACATGTGCAGTTGCACTTCAGTTGTTCAAAGGAGTAGTTTCAATAAAGGAATTCCACAAGGCGGTTCAGCACAAGCGGTTGCTCTAGAGCGGTTTGAAACTTCTTGAACTGCAATCCTCAAATCCAATGAGTCTAGAGCCTGTCTTCAAGCCAAATTTTAACCTATTCTATAAAATGGACTTAGCTAAAAAATTGAAGTCTAAGCTTCATTACATAGGGTCCTAAAGTCCTTAAAATAGACAGGAGGTTATGGTATCAATCAAATCAAATCGAAAATAGGAGGGTTAAAATATGCATACCCAACAATCTCCCCCTATTTGACTGATGCCATTACCTACTATAGCAAAAGCAAACATTGTACTTGGTATAAACATGTCCATAAGAATTAACATGGTAATTTATGTCCCAATTCAATGCACACACTTAGCTTAAGCTATAGATTTCTATACTATTGAAAGATTTAAACTTACAACTTGAAAAGTATAGAAATGCATTCAGTGCACTTGAAAAGATATGAGTTTAAGTTTAAAGTGCGTTTTAAACTGAATGTTTAACCTTCATTTCAAAAATATGATTTTAATTTAGAAAAATATTTGAATGAGGTTATAAACCATAGGCGGTTTCATTATTCTACAAACAAGTAGTTTGATATGAACAAGGTTTTGGAACCAATGATGAATTTTTCATTACTACCTTTACAGTTACATGTTACATAGGTAGAAAAGCAAAATAAAATGGTTACAAAAAGCAAAAGAAGTTGGACAAGAATACAAGGAGTGCGGTCCAACATATCAAAAAGAGTTCAGCAAAAAGGAAAGAAATTACAATGAAGAGCAGTCCTAGTGCTGACGCGATTGGTGCTGAGGCGGTCGTTTAGAAGATTGATGGCATGGTTGATTGACTTATTGGTTTTGAACTTGCATTTCAGAAGGTCTGAATGCAGAGCTTTCAGCACGTAGGGTTCTTCTCAAGGTTCTGACTTCTTCAGCTGATCTACCAAGAGTTATCTCTACTGCCCTGATTGCGGTTATGGATTAAGCTGCAGTTGAATTGATTTCATCAACAGTCCTGGTATTTGCAGCAACACTCTCCTTAATCTCTTCAGAATATAGCTCAATGGAGGATTTAAGAGTGTTGTAGAATGTATGAATCTCCCCCTGAATTGCTGCGGTCTGAGTTGAGATGGCTTCCTTGATAGGCTCAATATCAATTGTTACCTTTAGGGAGGATTTCAACTCATTGATTCTATTTTCAAGCTTGGAGTTGAAACCTGCCTTTAGGTTCTCAAACCTGAAACTGATCTCTTCATCAAAAGTTTTAATCTTATCCTTGAGACTGTCTCCCACAACATTTAGGTCAACATTGATCCTAGCTTTGAGGGAGTCCAGCTCAGATAGGATTTTGAATTCCAAGGCATCAAGGGCGGTTTGGATTGGAACGGTTGAGGTTGAAGATTGTTGATGCGTTTGAGTATCAGAAATGGTTTTCATGAATTTTTCAAGAGCAGCGTTGGTGGAAGTGACAAAGGCATTTGATAGCTGAGTGAGCATTTCATGAAGTTGAGTTTTTGAAACTGCATCACCCAGTGCTTTGATAACTCCATTTGCCAGTTCTTGCTTGAATCCTTGAAAACATGCTTCAGCTACGGTTTTAACAGCTTCAGCGGTTTGGATGGTGAAACTTCTCTCCCCCTTAATGGCATCAATCAACTGGGATTTTAAGATGGCCATTTCAGTGGTTTGAGAGTCCACTTTGGCATGAATAGAGCGGTTAGAAGCTTCAAGAGAGGAGTTGGAGGCAGCAAAGGCGTGGTTGGATTCAGTAAGCTTAAGCATGTGGCCTTGGTTGACAATCAGTTGGGATTGGATGAGTTAAAGGGTAGAGAATATTTAGCAGTAGTCTGAAGGAGGAGCGGTTGAAGTGGATGGAATATGAGTAAAGGAGGGAGGCGGTTGAGATTTAGTGGTAGGAGCGGTTTGAGGAAATTGGGTTAGAAGTGTTTGGAATATGCGGGTATCTAGGATTGTGTATGGTGAAGCGGTTGTGGGAGGAATTGGAAGTGTTTGGGTTAAGGAAGTAGGGGCGGTTAAAATAGGAGCGGTTGTAGGAAGAGGTGGAATATTGGTTGTTGGAATGTTTGAAGTGATAGGGTTTGAGTTAGAGGAGGAACTGGTGTGAGAATCATGAAGGTCAAGAGAAGGGGTTTTCTGTGGAAGAGGTGAGTTATGAGGAGTAGGAGTTTTGGAATGAATGGGTGATTGATGTGGTGAAGGAGTAGGGGTTCTATTGTGGTTAGAAATAGAAATAGCAGGGGTACAATTAGAGAGAGGTGGTGTTTGAGTGTGGTTGGAATGAGGAGGTGATTAAGAGATGTTTGAATGTTGAGGTGAGGGAGTTGGGGTTCTGTTTTGTTTGGAAATAGAGATGGCTTGGCCCACAGAAGGTTTTGAGGTCCATATGGAAAATGCAGGGCCTAAGGAGTTTTGAATAGAAGGTGAGTGGGAGTGAGAATCGGAAGGTGAAGGAGAAGGTGAATTTGAAGGAGATGGGGATGGAGAAGGAGAAGGAGAAGGTTGTTGGGCCACACGTTGTAGAAAACACTTGGGCCCCTTGGTAGGAGTTTTCTTCCTGGCTATATGTTTGACCCTTTTAGCCTTAGGAATCTCCCCCTGAGCGGTTGCAGCTCGGAGCAGTTGAGAAGGGGAAGGCGGTTAAGAGTTGTCTGGTGAGGAGTGGTGAGATTGAATAGGGGATTGAGGGGATGTCTGGTTAAGTGTTTGGGTTGGAGGCGGTTGAGAGAAAGGCGGTTGGGTATCTGGCTGCGGTTGGAAGGGAGGAGGTTGGGTTTCAGCTTCCTTGGATTTTCCTTGTGCAGCTCTTTTCTTAGCTGCTTCCTTTTCAATTCTAACAATCTCAGCCATATATAAGGCGGTCAGATCCTCATCCAATAACTTTGCCAAATCTACTTGAGTTTGCTTGGCCTTCTTGGCTCTTGCAACCAAGGGAGGAATGCTCCTCTCTTCTTCTTCATCAACTTCATCAACAAGGGACATCTTTCCTTTGCCTTTCTTGCTTGTACCAGCACCAGTTGCAACACGCGGTTGTACTGGTGTGGTTCTGGTCTGCTTGGGAAGCGGTTCATCTGCAGCTTTCCTTTTCCTTGAAACCTTTCTAATGGCTTTGCCCAGACCCTTGACTACGGTTGCAGGGGTCATCTCCACATAGTGTTCCATGGGCTGATGGGTGTCTGCATCATAAAGTAGCTTGTAATCATCATTGCCAAAAGAAAATCTGAAGTTGTGGCAAGCCTTGAGCCCAAGGGATTCCTCATTTCCCCAATGAACTGACAACTCAGGAGTCAGGAGTAGAAGTTCTCAGATCCTCCAAGTGTTGGTAATTTGTGAAGATGGCGGTCAGCAGTCTACAGAAAGGTCTCCACCTGATGGCTTCATCCTTGGTCTTGAATTGATAGATGTCTATGCTGTTGGCAAGTTATCTCATCAGAATCCTTGGCCAATGGAGCTTGATTCCATTAAATACAGCACAACAATACATCCACTGCTGTGAGGTGAAGTTGTTGTGGTTTCTAGTTTTGCCACACACCGACTTCCCTACCAAATAACAGAGGTGGCTCATAATCTCTCTGAATGCTCTCATTGGCTTCTTCTTGTAATACCCCGTCAATGAAGAAAGATCGCCAGTAAGAGTAGAGCAGGTGGCATCCATAAACTCTTGAGACACTTCAATAGGAGCACCAGAGACGTTGAATTCATAGGTGCTTCTGATATCCAGATAATCAATAGAGACTTCAAAACCTTCAACTGCTCCAATCAAGCAGTTGATCTTCTTTCCATCGGACAGCTTCCTTTCTCAACGCTTTGCGGTTGCACAGAATTGGTCAACAAAGAGGGGAATAGTATAGGACTGCTTCTTGCTGAATAAGGGAAGAATTCCAGAAGCATCCATCTTTCTTATCATCTCTCTCCCTAGAGCATCTGACTTCAGCTCAGGTTCATTGATTTCCCAACCTGGAAGAAAGTATTGAGAATCCTACAAGGAAGACACTCAAGTTAGATCCATAATTTAGATTCACAGTTTACAAGTGGTTTGAGCACATATGCAGTTGGCAATAGTGCATTTTTGAAAAATGAGAGTTTTCAAACCTCAAGGAAACTATGAATACAAGGCTGGGAAACACAAAAGAAAATACAAAAGTATGTATACTAGTATGTGGCATTGTAATCCAAGGTTATCCCACACATGCAAGCGTGTTTTGGAGGGAAAGGTTATGGTGTCCAGCCTATATACTGAGTAATACTTAAGTAAATTCTGGCATGCGATTTCAAAAGATAATCATGTGGTTTTCAACATGCGGTTTATAATTATAGGAGCATGCGGTTGAAACACAAATTATAAGCGGTTACAAACATGCGGTTTCAAACACTGAGCATGCGGTTGAAAGTGAAGCGGTTCAGATGCAAAGCAAAATCCAAAATTTCAAAAAATTTCTAAGTATGAAAAACAAGATTGAAAATCAAGTTAAGCCAAAACATAAGAAATTTTTGAAAAATAAGATGAACAGTCTCATGAATGCATGAAGAACATGAAAAACATCAAGAACAGAGATTTAATGAAAGTTAACCAAAATCAACAAATGATATTCAAAATGATCACATTGAGTAGTAGATCAATAATATAACAATAAAAATTCAAACTTTGCTCAGAATCATCATGAAAAAGCAAAAATTGAAGTGGGTTTTCAAAATAGAAAAACCTAAAAGTTCAAAATCAGTACCCAAAACAGCTATTGATCATGAAATAAAGTTCATAAACAGAATCACAACCATAATCCGAACATAACCTAACAATTTTCATTCAAAATGATCAAGAAATGAAGTAGATATGAACAAAAGTCAGTTAAGTTCATTCGAAACCTTTGAATGTTCAACAATGGCAGATTAGATAGATGTGATTTGCAGAAAATTAAAGAGATAAAGTTTGAGAAATCATACCATATCAAAGAAAGGTCTCTTTGGGGCCATTGAAGATTTGAAGAAGTAAAGATTTTTTGAAGGTTATGGAGGGTTTTGGAAGAGAGAGAAAATGAGTTGGTAGAAAGTACGGTACAGAGAGGACAGAGGCAGTAGGTAAAGAGTCAAATGATTTCTAGAATTAGGTATTTATAGGTGATTGCCTAGGGTGAAGGGACACAAGTGACGGATGTTTTACTATCACTTAAGTGTTCCATCACTGCTCTTGCACCCTTTCATCTTCAAATGACGGCTGACAAGAGGGTTTAAATGCAGAATGTTCCCTTTTGCATTAAATACCATTAAATGCTTTTAAATTTTGAAATAACGTGGGAAAACATTTGCAAAAATACCCCTATGTCAAAATAAGGACTGAAAAATAAATAAAAGGAATTTTAGCAGTTTTTTTAATAAACAAACAAATATAATAAATAAACAGAAGTTACTCTAAGTTGAAACGCGGTTGAGATTCATGCGGTCAGTGCTGCAGCAAGCAGTTTGGCATTGGCGGTTGGCTGCAAGCGGTTGACTACATACGGTTTGATACACGCGGTTTAAACAGGATGAGGTTTGAATCCTCAACAAGAATTTCAACCTATACTTAACACACAATTTAGTAAATAAAAAGTATGGAATCATTTAAGTTCAAGCATACCCATTTCTCCTCTGAGGAAGGTAAATCTCTTGGAGTCCAGAGCTTTGGTGAGGATATCAACAATCTGGTTGTCTGTCCCCACATAATCTAAATGGATATTCTTCTTCTCCACATAGTCTTTGAGGAAATGATACTTGATATCTATATGCTTGGTCTTGGAATGCATGACATGGTTGTTGGAGACTGAAATTGTTGAAGTGTTGTCACACATGATAGGGCAATTTCCTTCTTCAATTCCATAGTCCACCAACTGCTGCTTCATCCAAAGGATTTGACAGCAACAACTTCCAGCAACAATATACTCATCCTCTGTGGTTGACACTGAAACTGAAGCTTGCTTCTTGCTGGCCCAAGCAACTAGTCTATTCTTGAGAAAATGACAAGTACCACTAGTGCTTTTCCTGTCAACAGTACAAGCTGCATAATCTGCATCTGAATAACCTTTAAGATCAAAGTTCGAATCTTTGGAATACCAAAGTCCAAGGTTAGTGGTTCCAGATAGATAGCGGATTATACGCTTGACTGCAATTAAATGTGCTTCTCTAGGATCTGCTTGATAGCGAGCACATACACCGACACTAAACATGATATCGGGCCTACTAGCAGTTAAATAAAGTAATGAGCCAATCATACTTCGATATAAGGTTTAATCAACCTTCTTACCTTTTAAATCTTTATCTAGCTTATTGTTGGTGGCCATTGGAGTATCATATGCTTTAGCATTTTCTAATCCAAACTTCTTTATCAACTCCTTGGTGTAATTGGCTTGGCTGAGGAAAATACCTTCTTTGCATTGCTTGATTTGAAGCCCGAGGAAGAATGTTAATTCTCCCATCATGCTCATCTCAAACTTACTTTTCATTAGCTTCTCGAAATTCTTACAAAGTAACTCATTAGTAGAACCAAAAATGATATCATCAACGTATATTTGAACAAGTAAAGTATGATCATTGTATTTGGCAATAAAAAGAGTTGTATCGATTTTACCGCGTTTAAATCCTTTTTCTAGTAAAAAATTAGAAAGTGTCTCATACCATGCCCTTGGAGCTTGATTAAGTCCATACAAAGCTTTTTGGAGTTTGTAGACATGATTTGGAAATTTGGAGTCTTCAAATCCAAGCGGTTGGGCAACATACACGGTCTCTTGTAGTTCACCATTGAGGAAAGCACTCTTCACGTCCATTTGATATAACTTAAAACGCTTGAAAGAGGCGTAGGCTAAGAAGATTCTTATAGCTTCCAATATTGCAACTGGAGCAAAGGTTTCTTCATAATCGATTCCTTTTTCTTGCCTATATCCTTGTGCAATCAACCTTGCTTTATTCCTTGTGATGCTTCCATTCTCATCCATCTTATTCCTAAACACCCACTTAGTTCCTATCACTCCTTGATCCTGTGGTCTAGGCAGCAATGTCCAGACCTTGCATCTTTCAAACTGATTGAGTTCTTCTTGCATAGCAATGACCCAACTGGAATCTTGGAGTGCTTCATCAATCTTCTTGTGTTCAACTTGAGATAACAAGGAAGTATGCTCATTATAGTTTGATCTCCTTGTTTGAACACGGGAAAACTGATCACCAATCACATTAGAGAGAGGGTGACTGCTGACTTCACGAACCTCCGAGGGTAAGTCTGGTTGGACTGAGGTTTGCTGAAGATCTTCAATTGGAACGTCATTAGATCCTTCAGCGAAGTCATGGAAAGTAAGTTGATGAAGAGGTTTAATAAGCTGGATGGGAGAATTTTCAACATCTTCTTCCCTTGGAGTTGCATCTGGAGTGGAAACTTCAGGTGCGGTTTCAAAGGTGCGGTTTGAGGGAATTTCAATTGAGGGTGTAGGATTTTGCGGTTGAGGTTCAGGTGCAGTTCTAGAGGGTTCACATGTTTTATTATGCTCAGCAAAATTTGGAGCCAAATGTGGCTCAAGGAGAGAATGCTCATCAAATGTAACATGGACAAACTCAACTATCTTTAAACTAGTTTTATTGAAAACACGATAAGCTTTTGAATGTTTAGCATACCCAACAAAAATACCTTCATCGGCCTTGGCTTCGAATTTACCTCTATTTTCTCTTCCGTTGTAGAGGATAAAGCATTTGCAGCAAAAGATCTTGAAGAATGCTGTGTTGATTGCTTTAGCCCAGAAATACTGAGGCAGCTTCGCTTCAGATATCATAGTCTTTCCAGCCTCAATCAACGTCATGTTCTTCCTTTCCATAACCCCATTTTGTTGTGGAACACCAGCTGTTGAGAAATTGTGATCAATTCCATGGGCATCACAATACTGACCAACATCGTTTTTCTTAAATTCTGTTCCATTATCTGATAGAACACTAACGATGTCGTCTTCTTTCTGAGTTTGGAGCCATCTAAAGAGGGAGGTTAAGATGTCATAGCAATTGTCCTTAGAAATCATCATCTCAACCCAAGTATATCTTGAATAATCATCCACCGCCACTAAAGTATATCTACTTCCTCCAATGCTGGCAGTGGTAACGGGTCCAAACAAATCTATGTGAAGCAGTTGTAAGCATCTTGAGGTTGATGGAGCGGTCTTGCTGGTGAAAGACGACGCGGATTGCTTACCAAGTTGACATGCACTGCATTTCTCTGGATGGTGGTCAGCCACTTTGGGTAAGCCACGAACGAGGTTTTCCCTACCAATCTTTGCTAGATACTTGAAGTTCAAGTGGCTCAACCTCTTGTGCCATAGCTAACTATTTTTGCTCACATTTTTAGCTACAAAATAGAGATTAGTAATACTACATGCAGAATCTAGATCAATAATGTAAATATTACTCTTACGAATCCCTGTGAGTAGGGTGACTCCGAAAATGCTATCTTTGATAAAGCAGTTTGATGACGTGAAGTTGCAAAGCATTCCATTGTCGCAGAATTGTGAAATTGAACGAAGGTTGTGCTTGAGTCCTTCAAGAAGAGAAACCTTCTCAATGGTTAGGTTTCCTCTCCTTATTACACCATACCCAATGGTCTTGCCTTTGTTGTTGTCACCAAAGGTTACAGATGGACCACTTGCTTCAATGACATCTTCTAGTAATGATCTATCTCCTGTCATATGTCTTGAGCAGCCACTGTCAAGATACCATTCATTATCCTTGGAGTGACCAGCCATTAAGCAGAGGACCTAAAATGTAAGCATTAAGAACGAGGTCCCCCTTTATTCCTTGGGTCCTGAAGTTAGCAACCTTTAACGACCCACACCTGTTTGACAGAAGGAGGTTTACTCTTCCTGGCATTGGATGTGAACCGCAAAAGGCATTCTGCAGCCTTGTGACCTAAACCATCACACACAGAGCATTTATAAAAGCTACAAGCATCATGAGGTTTTACTAACTCCTTACTTTTCTTAGGAGTTGCATGCGGTTTGAGAGCAGCGCTTTAGCCTTGACAAAGGGAACTGGCTTTGGTTTGACAACGGGTTTTCTAGGAACGCTCTTCTTGCTTTTGAAGGCAAGAGGAGGGGTCGAAGAAGAAGGGCGGTCAGCCTTGCAGTTGCCAGCATCACCAATTCCACCAGAAGCGGTTGGAGTGGGAATGCGGCCAACTCCATAAGCCATGTTCTCTGAATCATCACTCTCAGAATCCTTTCCTTTCATCTGAGAGTTCTTCCCATATTATTTCTTTGGGTATACATAATTGAAATTATGTTGTCCTTTACCCTTAGAATTAGCATGCTTCCCTTTAGGAATTTCTTTAATTAGTTTTAAAATTTCCTCATCCATTTCACAGCATGATGCACACTTCTCTTCTTCACCAGTTCCAAATCCCATATCTTCTTTAATTCCACTGGTCACTTGGGAATCTATGATTTGATCCATGGTGGATTTTGACTGGAGCCACCCATCAATAATCTTTTGGAGATCGCTGATTTGGGTAACCAGGTCATCATTTCTAAGCTGATATGCAGCAACCTTTGTTTCAAGGATGTGGTTTTGATCAGCAAGAGGAGTCATACTTTTTATTTGGTCCTTAAGATTTAAAATTTCAGACCTCATCACAGTTTTCTCCGTCTTCTACTGAGAAATTTCATCATGAACTAATCCTAATGCTTTCTTAACATTGGAGAATTTATGGATCATCATTTCTGCTTCTTTGAACATCCTTTCATGTTCCCTGGAAGAAACCTCTTCCACCACCTTTTTCAAAATTTTCTTCTTTGGAATTACTTTTGAAGGTGGAGCATTTGTAGGAGGAAAAATAGGACGTGAATATGAACAATTTCCTATCTTAATGCTAGGAGTAAGTTTGACATCAGTATCCAATTTAAAATTTGGAATTTTTGTAGAAACCTCTACATCCTCCATATCCAGCGACTCGATTGACTGAGTATCTGACTCAATGGAAGCATCTGCAACTAAGCAGAGATTAACCTCTTCAGTTTCTTCATCACTTCAATCATCAGAATCTGTTTCAACCCAAGTTGCTAATTCCTTAGAATTCTCTTCCTCCTCAGCAACAATTCCCTTGCGACGAGAAAATTGTGCAGGAGAGGTTCTGTAACGACCCCAAATTTCCACAACAATAATAATAATAATTCTCCAATATAAATAATAATTCAAAACCAAATAACGGTAACTAAAATCCAACAAAATCTTTAAAGTCTTACAAACTCTCAAATAATTGCAATAACTAACTAACGAGTCTAAAATGAAATAAGTCAAAACGATCCTTGAACTCCTTATGAAGTGCTCCCGAACCGTTTCACATTCTTCCTATATGAAATCTGGAAGAAAAGAAGATGAAAGAGTGAGCGAACAATGCCCAGCAAGTTCATATACAACCCCTCCGGTTAATAAGGAGGAGTTGACCTGAAGGAATATCAAACGATACAAATTTCAAATAACAATCAAAGACACTACAGAACACAAATTCGAAATAGTTATTTACAAAATCTCAAACCAAATGTCTTTCAAAATCTCAACGTTTTCACAAACTGAGTTGATAAATATTTTGAAGTTCCAATGATGACGAAATCGATTCAAATTGACTCGAATGATTTACTTAATTAAAACCGTCCCATACCAGTTTTAACTAACTAAACCATTCACAGATTATAAGGAAATTCAAAGGACTGATAAGCTGAACAAAGTTGACTCGAATGATCTAATTATCTACAACCGTCCCAAACCAGCCGTAGATAATCAAATCATTCACAGACATCATGATCACATAAGTGGTCCACTGACCTTATTAAACCAAAATCCCATAATGGGAACAAAAGCCCACAAAGAGCACTAATACCCACAAAGGGAACAAAAGCCCACAAAGAGCACTAATACCCACAAAGGGAACAAAAGCCCACAAAGAGCACTAATACCCACAAAGGGTTCGAAATCCCACAAAGGGCACAAGGTTGACTCCGCAGAGTCCTAAGTTTGCCCGAAGGCCAAATATCAAATATACCCCTCCGAAGAAGGTTGTCTAACTTAGTGATCACTGATGGAAGACAAAATCATTTCATATCAAAACTCATTTTATACAAAATACGAACTTTCATAAGGACAATAATATTTTTGTATTTACGAAATCAAAAGAACGATATAGCAAACGAACAGCAAAAGATTAGCAAATGACGGTAAACGAGGGAGTCAAAACAAATACTGACGCGAGGTCAGCTTTTACGTATCAAAGGAACGTACATCGCCAAGAAATATGCGGAAGCCTAAATAATGAAACGGAGCGAAAATCAATTAACTTAAATGATGTATAATCCCTTACCTTCGATTGAGGTCTTTCTTAAAGTACTTGAACGACAACAAAGCCTTCACTAGTGCCTTCCAAAATCTCCTCCTTCCTTCTTCAGTCTCGCCTTCTCCACTCCACTAAAACAATAAATATATCTTTCTAACTTCTCTTGGTGTACGAGCTCTCTAAGACTCACATCACTATTTATACTCCATCTCAAAACTCTTTCACCAAGTTATAACCATCAACATTATTACCTAATTTATTGTATCCTAATTAATATCCATTATTAGTATGATTAATTTTCTTAATAACTATTCTACTAATTACTCCTTAACCGCCACAATTATTATCACTAATAACCTTCCTCATAATTACCTTGTTAAAAACGGCTAATGATTATTTCGAATTAATGACTCGCTTTAAATCCAAAATTAACCTCCCTACTTAATGACCATTAATATTTATTATTATTTATTTTATTTATTTTTTTAAACCTATCCCAAAAGATATTCTAAGCCCATTAAGTAACTTAAGCCCAAAACAATTGACCCACAACTTCTAACCCAACTAATATAAGGAATAACAAATAATAAAATCATTTATTAATTAAAAAGGCTAAATAAAAGGGTTTTACTAAATCTAAGCCCAATACCAAAGCCCAACTCATCTAAATAATTTAAACCTACATAATAAAATTTCTAGGACTTCAATATAATTATTAGTCCCTCTAAAAGCCTAATTGAAAATTTAACAATTTACCAAATAATCCTCGAAAAGTTTTGGGTTATTACAGGTTCTCTTTTTCAAATATTCATATTTAGGCTGTGGACACTCAGATGCAAAGTGGCCAGGTTTTCTACAGTTGTAGCAAACTAGATCACTCTTTTTATTTGTATCTGCAGCCTTAGAAAATGTTGCAGGAGGTTTGCCTTTAGAAAATGTTTTTGTGAAAGGTTTTGAGAATTTTCTAAATTTTTGGAATCTTTTTACAAACATGGCAAAATCATCATCATCCATCTCAATGAGTGATGAGGTTGATATAGAAGGATCTGCGGTTTGATTGGATGTGGTTGCTTTCTCCTCATGTTCCACGACATACATGGAAAGCGATTTGGTTTTCCCTTCAATCTCTTCAATGTGATTTAATTTAAGCTAATAGACTCTAAGATTGGCATACAAGTTACTTAACGACTACCCAAAACTTTGGAGTCTTCTAGAGAGGTTGCTTTATTTACCTATCTAGAACCTAGAGTAGCTAGGAAAGTCATATTGATTTCCTTATCAGTTAAAGTTTTGCCAAGATATTTACAAGCGTTAACTACCTCAACATAGCGGTCATAGGTTTGACGCAAGGTTTTGTTGGATTTTCTGTTGAAGTTGTTGTAGGATCTTTCAACAGCATATAATTTGTTCTCCTTGAATTCGTCATCACCTTCGAGGTAGCTCTCTATGGCATCCCACATCTTCTTTGCGATTTTGAGATACATCACCTTTTTAAGGGTTGAAATGGGAAGGATTCCAGAAATGATATTCCTTGCCTTGCTGTCCAAAGCAGCTAATCTTTTCTCTTCATCGGAACACTCGCTTTTTGGCTTCTTGACCTCTGGAATTTCTGTACTGGTGGCTCTATCGGTGTTGGCCTTCATGGGAACGAACGGGCCATTTATCACTTATTCCACCAACATCTCATCAATAGTCTCCAAATGGATAAGCATTCGGCATTTCCAGATGTCAAAGTGGTCTTCGTCCAAAACCGGAACGTGTGAATAGTTAACAGTTGTTATCGTTTTGGAGTTTGCCATATTAAATCGGAACACAAGCTGTTAAGCTTGAAAAACAGTGGTTTTATAAATGTGTTAAGCTCTGGTACCACTTGTTGGTCCCAAAGGTGGCAACAAGGGCGAAAAACAGCTAGAGGGGGGGTGAATACCTGTTACAAATTTTTCGCCCTCTTTTTAAAACTAAACCTCTAAGCTTAAAAAATCGCTTGCAGTTGATAATAGACTGCAAGTAGAGATGTAAAATGCACAGCGGAATATTTGAAGATACAAAGCGGTTTTGAGGTGCGGTTTGTAATGCGGTTTTGATAGTGCGGTTTTAGTGAGTTCAGTTTACAAACAAGTGAGGTTCTGACAATGTTAACTCCAAACACAATTTCACAATAATGGATAACTAATATAAAGATCAAATAGAGAAATAGATAGATAATTAATAAGCACAAGAAAATAAAAGCAGTAAAGTAAGAACACAATATTTGAAGTGGTTCAATCGTTTAAACGATCTACGTCCACTACCAAGAAGGTTAGTCTTGGATTTCTAAGAGAGATTTTATATTGAGTATATAAGAGATTACAAAGTACAATGAGTAATACTCAGATCTAAAATCTTTTCTTTGAAGAACAAATCCTAGACTATAACCAGTGTATCTCAAATGAATAATCTATGTGATTAAACAAGTGAGGTGTGTGTGTGAGAACAAGATCAAGGATCTTTAAATCTTTGAGATGGAGAGCACAATGATTCTTGATGGTGTTAAGGCTTGATTTCTGGGCTGAGATATGTATTTCTTGAAGTTGAAGATGAAGATTCAAAGGATTAAGCATTTCTGGGCAGAGCTTCAGCTTCTATGAACACATCACTTTCAATTTTCTTCAAATGGTGAAGATTAGGGGTATTTATACCCAAGCACCAAGGAACTAGCCGTTGGACACAGCTATATCAAGTATTGTACTGGTGCTTTCCCATAGGTCCACAATATCCACTTTTGTCCTTTGCTACAGCAGTTGCAGGTAAAGCTGATCATGCTTCAGCTGCAAGTAAGGTGGTTAGGACACTTGTCACCTTTTCAAGATCCTTGCAGATCTTCTCTGACATTAAATCATGTGACAAGATTTAGTGGTTGACTTTTGATATTGCTGACATGGATTCCAACGGTAAAAAGTGGTTCACTTCAAGTCTTCAATAATTGGATGCGGTCTAGTGTACATGCAGTTGATGAATTGCGGTTGGATACACCAGAGGAGGTTTGCAAAGTGCGGTCAAGATATTGAACTGCACAGGTGCGATTCACATGTGCGGTTGCACTACAGTTGTTCAAAGGAGTAGTTTCAACAAAGGAATTCCACAAGGCGGTTCAGCACAAGCGGTTGCTCTAGAGCGGTTTGAAACTTCTTGAACTGCAATCCTCAAATCCAATGAGTCTTGAGCCAGTCTTCAAGCCTAATTTTAACCTATTCTATAAAATGGACTTAGCTAAAAAATTGAAGTCTAAGCGTCATTACATAGGGTCCTAAAGTTCTTAAAATAGAAAAGAGGTTATGGTATCAATCAAATCTAATCTAAAATAGGAGGGTTAAAATATGCATACCCAACAGTATCGGTTTTAGGCTTCTTGATATTCATCTCTGCGGTCTTAAGCATCGCATGCAATTCCGAGAGATTCTTATCCATGCCAGTCATGTGATAGTGCATAATGAAATGAAAATAACTTTTAGACAATGAATTCAATATCAAATCCGTGGCGAGTTCCAAACTCAATGGATTTCCAAGCCTTTCGAGATGCTCAATGTAACCCTTCATCTTAAGGACATGAGCTCCCATCGATTTCCCATCTTGCATCTTGCATGCAGTCAGGGACTTAACCACATCATACCTCTCGTTTCTTGCTTGCACTTGGAACATTTCCTTTAAGCGCTCAACAAGATCAAATGCTACATCTATGTGCTCGAGGTCCTTCCGAAGAGCCTTAGACATAGTGGCTTGCATAAGGCATGCAACATCTGTAGAATCATAATTATGTTTCTTATGTGCATCCCTATCAACCCTAGAAGCATTTGGAGCAGGTTGAGGTGGAATGGGTTCATTGAGAAAGTACAGTTTCTTCTCTTGCTTTAGAACAATTCTAAGGCTTCTGATCCAATCAGAATAGTTTGTACCGTTCTGCTCAAGCTTGTCCTTCTCAAGGACTGATCGCAGTGATAGGGGTTGATTATTGTGTGTAGCCATTCTACAATAAAATAGGAAAATAATATAAACATATATCAATATCAACACATTTATCATCTAAGAACAAATAACTTATTTCATAAATACTCCTACTAAATTATACACCTTCAAATACAAACATGTATCATATAATCATAGTAGGCTAAGATCCATATTTCACTTGATTTTCGTTTAACTGAGTCAATGCCCGAAATCAAGCTATTTAGGTAGAAACATCAATCATATCACTATATGACTCTTAGATCTTTTATGAGATTTCAATAGACATCATATGTCAAAAACATGTTTTAAATCTCATCTATGCCTTGGTCAAATCTCATTTGAAAGCACCAATTAAGTCAAATCCTTTTTCAAACATGTGAGACATGGAACGATGCACCTAACTGAGTCAAAACTAAATCAACCAATATCTCACCTTGATCACAAATTAAAATATAAGATGCACCCAACTGAGTCGAAACTACATCAAATACTCTAAAATATCACAAGTGTTCTAATCAAGGAATGGTGTAAGACTGAAATATTTAGAAGGTTTTCAACATGTAACAAACATCGCATGGTTGTAACATAGATCTCATGTGAACATAATCATGAACATAGGGCTTCAAAAAATTTTATACAAACAATTTGATTTAATTTTGAGAAATTACAAATCTAAATAATCATATTAATAGATTAATAACATATGTGATAAACTAATCTAATTAATTTATCATTAATCATGAATATGGCATATCTCATATACTTGTTTTTCATAGAAACAAAACACATGGAATCTAGATCTATTTCATATCACATGGTAGCAAATAATCACATTAAATCTAGCATGCAATTTCAATCATATCACATGGTAGCAAATAATCACATTAAATCTAGCATGCAATTTCAATCATAATCATGGCAAGACAGGGCTCAGATACCACTGTTGGGATTTGGGGTTACAAACGCAGCGAAAAATAATTTATACAACAACAAAACCCTAGCCCTAAGATCCATCCAGCATGAAGAGATTAGAAATATATGAAATAGAATTTACATACCTTAAATGGGATTTGTCTAATTTTGAATTTTGAATCTGAAAATCGAATCTCAAAAACGGATCTCAAAACTGTTAACAAAGGTTTTGATCTTCTCCTTGTGCTTTACCTTGTGAAGAATCGATGATTGAAGGCTTCAAGCTTTCGGTGATTAACTTATCACCCTCTATCGGTAATCCACACTCGAACGGACCAAGAATGCTTCTTGATTGATTGCTAGATGATCCCAATTATTGAAACGATTTTCAATAATCAATAGCTAAAAGGTGTTAGATCTTCGATTCTAAATCTAGATCTAAATTTTTGTGTTTCATAAACTCCAAAATTACTTGTGTTTTTTGGTTGACCAAAGGGTTCTATTTATATCAAATATAAATCCCTAACTATTAGGGAAAGAATCCTTGTCAAAAACCAAAACCTAACCAGCCAAGGAAAAGCAGTACAGACAGATTTTGGCCGCTGGGACAACTCATCCCCAAGGGCACGACTTGTGCCTTGTGGCCAAGTCTGTTGTACGACATATCGATCCAGTGGCCAGTTGTGTCGCACGACATAACTTGCCAGTTCACCAGTTCCTCAGATCAAAGGGCATGAGTCGTGAGCACGACTCATCCCGTAGGGGACGACTCGTCCCTAAATGACTTGTCACTGATAATTTCGTCCCTTCACAAGGCACGACTTGGGTCAATAGGGCACGACTCGTCCCTTCAAGCACTAGTCGTGCCAGAGTCGTCCCTAGAGCCCAGAATTCACCTTTTTAGCCATTTTTAATCCGTTTTCTTGTGTGTGACCCTTTAGGAATTATATTTTATGTTGGTAGTGAGTTGAAACATTAACCTCACAAGACATAAGTGACTTCTATCAAATCATTATGTCCACCCAATTAAATATAACATCAAAACTTGATTCCTTGATAATCAAATGTCACAATCCTTTTGTCCACGATGTCCAATTGAACATGAGTCATGGTCTATGTCAACTCATTCCGTTCAATGCTTTATCGATCCCGAATATGTTGATAATCCAAATGCCTTTGATCTCTATCAAATCACTTGAGTGTGGCCACATATTTCATCAACATCATTCATCAAGGGGCCCAAGCAAACATTTCTCTTCATAAGAAGGACAAATCCATCTTCACTTATCATTCTTCCCTACATGAATCCAATTGTGCTATCATAGCCCTTATTGCTATCCGATTAAAGATAGTGTTAGACTATATTAAACGTAACGTTCATCATGTGGAAGACGATGATAATCTCAGGTACTAAGGATTCCAATGACACGATTATCATGAGATTTAATCATGACAACAGACCATGTCATAAATCTCATAAGTAGGTCAAATCCAATACTTGTTCTCTAGAAAGTACCCATAAGTGTAATGTGCATCTCCATGCATATAATCATCTCAATGATTATCCATTACCTACTTATACTAGTTTTTTTTTTTTTTTTTTTTTTTTTTTTTTTTTTTTTAGGCTTGCCCATCTCGAGTCAAGCCCCATTTTTTTGTGTAAGTCAATTTACTAACAAGTCCTTCAAATTCTTTGAAATTCCCTTAAAATCCTCACCCCAGAGGCGCCTAATATTTAATTAGGGAGGGATTCTACCACTCTAACCACTGGGGGGAGTCGAACCCAGGACCTCCGTGTTGGTGTCCCAGTGCTCTGGCCATCAGGTCAAGTCCTGGTGGTTACCTACTTATACTAGTTGTTCACAACAACTAGGGACGCAGTTCAATATAATAAATATGCAAAACATATAATGAACCAAATAAATATGCTCTATAATAAATGATAAAGATGATACATAACGGTTCAAGTTAAACATAACTATAGCCTAGGGCATTACACCAACAAACAGACCTCAGACAGCCAAGATATGACAAGTAATGATAAAACAAGCTGACAGTAATGATCAAGCAACACGAGAAAATCAATCCAATAAATCAAGTGTTATTTCATTACAAGAGATCATTAGATATCATCAGACTCAAACAATGTCTACTACTCAATCTAGATCTAATAGCTAAGACTGTCAGCTAAGAACTCAATAGAGAGATTCATCACTTTGACAACTAAGATCTTCAGTGCCAACAACAATGTACTATTCCATTGATTATAAGGATGTGCTATACTTAAATCTCTCAACAACATTTCCATGTCATCTCTTTAAAGATCTTCTGAAATTGGGTTGCAAATTCCAGCCTATTTATATCCAGTCATCAATGCACTAAATACAAACACAATTCAAACCACACCATTTACTGCCTTGTCTCCTCCAATGGCTCTTTCTCAATCTATAAAAGGAAGACTCAATGACTGGATTTCTTGCCCCTCTACACACAAACCCATTAGTAAAAAACTGTAGACACTTGAGACCATAATTCAAGTGTATAAATCAAAAGTTGTAAACACTTAAGACTGTACTTTAAGTGTTGAATCTGTAATTTGCTTAGTAAGAAACAAATCCCTAATTGACTGTACTAATTAGGAAGAGGAAGTTCAAGGAACTTGCCTTCTCAATCTTTGTAACTCTTAAAGCGACCTAGAGTATAGTTGATTGAGCTCACTTGTCAAGATTGATGGTAAGGGTGGACGTAGGAGGAGTCAACTCTGAACTACCTTAAAATTCTTGTGTTATTTGTTATTATCACACACAAACACACACACATTCACACACACCTACACTAATCACTTTGTATTTACATTGTTTCACTTTATTTATTCCGCTGCACATAACACTTTGTTATTTAATCAGTTAATATCTGACAGTTAAGATTCAACCTTAGCTGCCAAAGCTTAACTGCGTGATCTTCTTTTTGTTGATCAAGTAAACAGGGCCTTTCAGATTATAATTTAAAATAGGTATGAAAAGAACCTTATGAAGAGTAACTGTGTCCGAAAATTAAATTGAACCATGTATATTTGAAAAAACGGTGGCGTCGAAGTCCGACTAGATAATCACGGATAATCCGTATTGTAAAGAAGAGAGAATCATTGACGGAAACGTGATTAGAGGCGCCAATATCAATGATCCACAAAGAAGTCGTCAAAGACTTACCACTAAGCCTGTTAGCTGAGAGTTGAGTGTTACTAAGAAGACCTGCCATGGCCTTCCATTGATCGACTGAAAAGACATGAGAGGCACCAGAAAAATAATCGCGCCCCCAACTTCAGCTGCTCCAACACTGACTCCTGCAAAGGTCACAATACTACAATCAACATGAGGTGGAGTAGCATTGGTACGTACCGAACTATGGCACACCCATTTTATGGGCAGCTACCACAACGAGAGTTGTTCTTTCTAGACTGTCCCCACCGGTCCGGATATCCAAGAAGTTCAAAATAAGAACTTACATCATGCCCATGTTTCTTGTAGTCAGTACAAACAAGGTAAGATTTATTAGGCCGATCGAGACCTTGATTAGAACTAGTATGAAAAGCAAAACTGACCATATTCGGGCTTTAGTAAGAATAGGTTTAGCAAGACAAACCCTTTCATCTTTGGCAACTAATTGATAAGCACGATCAAAATATGATAGAGGATCCCAAGATAAGATATTAGTGCGAAGAGTAGCATAATAATCTAAGTTAAACCCATAAGAAATTCATGGAGTTTCCTGGTGGCTCTACGTGCCGCGTGTTATTATCCTGTCATGCATTGTCGCAATAAGTGCATTCAATAACGGGTCAATGATTATGGAGTTCTTCCCATAAATCATTTAACTTACCAAAATATATAGCAAAAAGCATGTTTTTAGTTTGCTCACATTGAGCAATCGACATTTCCAGTTGTTGAATACGAGGTCAATCCTCCAAAGAATAACGAGAATTCAAGGAAATGTTTAGCATCTCTATATTTGTTATAGTGTTCTTGACCTCGGGATCAATGGTATCCATGATCCATTAAAAAAGCATGCAATAAATGGTATTTCAAACAATGCAAGGAGGAATGGCTTGTGGGATAGAGCCATCCTTAAAACCAAATATTTCGACGAGCTTCAAGGGCAGTCTGCATATCACCGGCCCAATCATCATAATATCACCATGGAAACAAGTAAGAGTAATGAAATCGTCTGGCTGATAAGTGACAATTATATAGTCAGTTATCCTAGATTTTATATACTTTTACATTAATAAAGCATCATTTCTCATTGTATTTTTAGTACTTTTTACTTACTTTTTCTATTTTATTAGATTTTACGCTTTTGGTATGTTTCATACATTTTAGACAGGTTTTAGGGTCTTTTTATATCAAAAGGATACTTGGACAATTTGGTCCAAAAGGATGGAGGAGCACCAAGCAAAACGAACACACAAGCTGAAACCCAGGAGGAGCGGCCGTGCAGCAAAGTCTGGAGCGGCCGTGCATCATAGTGCATCACAGGCCATCTTTGGCCCCAAATCCAAGGAGTGGCCGAGCCACGACCTGGCCTGGCCGTGCCAACCTCGGAGCGGCTGTGCAGCTAATCTCGGAGTGGCCGTGCAAGTCTTCCCAATTCAAATTCAATTCTGGCGCCAAGGGTGCAAGGCCGTGCAAAATCCTTGACACGGCCGTGCAAAGTGGTGACTGCAGATGTAAAGGCACCTTCGGATGGCACCTTCTTGAAGAGTCCCCTCCCAATTATAAATAGGACCCTTGTAATCAGTCATAGATACGAAAATTTAGAGAGAAATTACCGATACTTCATCGATAGAAAATACAATTACTTGTGACAACAATTTCCAAAGAGATTTGAAGATCAAAGTTCATTGTTTGTTCTTGGAGTTACTTTGGAAGAAAAAGCAATAAAGTGAAGCATTATTTCCAGCATTTGCCTTCTATATTCATCATAAGTTCTTCTTACTCAATCTCTTATTTTAATTGCTTATATGTTATAAATGGCTTGTGAGTAAATCCCCCTTATTCTTGGGATTGGAAACTCAAAAGCATACATGTTCATCATCTAAAAAATGACAAGTCTTGTCTTCTATCTTTATCTAAATAATTTCTTTATATTATTCTCTAAATGCCTTACATTTTGGAGACATCCAAATTGTATGATTCAGTCAATTGAGAGAAGTACCTAGCGGAGAATCTCTATTGACGGAACCATATAAAGAAACTGGGTTTCATTGATCACGAAAGTAGTTCAATGGCCTAGGGATGTTCCTTTAATGGAAAATATGTCGACTCTCGTTCTTAAAGGGTTCTTACTAATTATGGTCAGCTAGAGATAAGCCGGAATGCCCGTTTGTGACAGGGCGGGAGCACCATAAACGAAAATCTCAAACAGTTAGGACATAATTAGTGAATAATACAACACTACTTGCTTGACCGTGAGAAGTAGTGTAAGCCGAACATATCATCCTTGCTTTTTATGAAAATCTTTATCTCTAAGACAATGACGATTTGATGAACAAGACTATGTGTATGATTTCCAATCCCGAGAAAGCTTCGTTTTATAAGAATTTAATTAAAAGTATTTTCTTTTTATGATCTTTCTATTTTCTAAAAACAAATTTTATCTTCCCCCCAATCTTTTCTGTAATTTCTAAAGACAAAAATATTCCCTAAAGTAAACCTTGTCTCTGTGGGATCGACTCGTACTTGCACCTGCTATATTACAATAGCCCGTGCGCTTGCGGATATAAATAAACCGTTAGGTTTCGACCGAACAAGTTTTTGGCGCCGTTGCCGGGGATTAACGGTTTACTTTTATTTTTTGTCTTTACTACATAATTTTTAGTTTTTGTTTTGTTTTTACTGTTTTGCTTTCTCTTCCGATAAATTGTTGCGTTTAATCTCTCTTCAAGTGTTTTTCTCTTAGTGCATGAAACGGACTCGGACATACTTTGACAATTTTGATCCAGAACCCGAAAGAAGCTTTCACGAGAGATTAAGAAGATTTAGAGAAACTTTAAAGAAACATATGGAAGGAGAACCGCAAACACCCGCTAGGACCCTACGGGACTTTGTTAACCCAAGTACCCCGGGAACTAGATCCCCTATTGTTGTGCCGAATGCCGGAGCGGCACACTTCGAGATAAAGCCGCAGCTATTGCATATGGTTATGAATAACCAATATAGCGGCACCGCTTTCGAAGATCCCCATCTACACATCCAAACATTTCTTGAATACTGTGATACCACACGTATTCAAAATGTTACGCCAGAAGCGATTCGGATGCGCCTTTTTCCTTTCTCTCTTAAGGATAAGGCGAAACAATGGTTGAATTCGGTCCCCCAGAATTCATTGACAACGTGGGACCAAATTCAAGAAGCATTCCTTGATCGATTTTTCCCACCAAGCAAAACTGCCCAGATACGCACAAAGATCACTAACTTCTGTCAAACAGATAGTGAGACTTTGTATGATGCATGGGAGCGGTTCAAGGAACTTCTCAGAATGTGCCCCCACCACGGGCTTGAAAAGTGGTTGATTGTTCACACCTTCTACAACGGTCTCATATTCAAGACAAGAGAGACCATTGATGCCGCTGCGGGAGGAGCATTGATGAACAAGGGAGTCGATGAGGCATACGACCTTATCGAAAATATTGCATTGAACCATTACCAATGGTCAAATGAGAGGGAGCAACAATAAGGTACGCCCGGTAAATATAATGTTAATGCAGTTACTCTTCTCTCTTCTAAAGTAGACATGCTTTTGAAAAAAATTGAAAATCTTAATGTCAATCCCATTGCTAGTGTAAATATGTTATGTGAACTATGTGGGTCTAACTCACATAGTACGGATAACTGCGAGTTACTTGACGTTACTTCTAACGATCAAGTGAACTTTGTAAATTCTTTTGGACAAAAAGGGGGGGTGTATTCTAATACATACAATCCCGAATGGAGGAATCACCCTAACTTTTCCTATAAGAATAATAATGTTCTAAACCCGCAACCATTTACACAACACCCGGGATTCACATTTGGAAATTTCAATACTGCCTCAAATATTTTTTCTCCCCCTAAATCAAAATTAGATCTTTTAATGGATTTTATAGTTAAAAGCAAAAATGAGCAAGAAAAGACTAATGCTGAATTTAGGGAATGTTTTAAGTTATTTAATGATAAATTTGATAACTTGGCCGCCCATAATAAAATATTAAATGAGTATGCTAAAGCGGTAGTTACTAGAAGTGGGAAAGAATTTATTGATTGTCTACCTAAAGAAAGTAGTCCCATTGAAGAAAGTATTAGTCAAAACCCACCCATGGTTGAGACTAATGATGAGGTTAATAAGGGGACGGAATCCCCTAAAATAACTAGAAATTTTGATCTACCAATACCCTACCCTCAAAGGTTGGTAAAGGCAAAACTCGATAAACAATTTGCAAAATTTTTAGAAGTTTTAAAATCTATCTACATTAATGTACCTTTTACTGATGCTTTGCAACAAATGCCTTCTTATGCTAAGTTCCTCAAAGATATTCTTTCTAACAAAAGGAAGCTAGAAGAAAATGAAACTGTTGCATTAACGGAAGAAGTAAGTGATGTTTTACAAAAAAGGTTACCCCCAAAATTAAAAGATCCCGGCACTTTCTCTATCCCTTGTAATATAGGTAAATTTGATGTTGACAATGCCATGTTAGACCTAGGAGCTAGCGTGAGCCTCATCCCGCTTTCAGTAAGTAAGAAAATTGGTGTAGGGGAATTGAAACCTACAACCATATCTCTGCAATTAGCGGACCGTTTCATTAAATATCCAGTGGGTATTATGGAGAATGTCCCTTGCCAAATCGGGAAATTAGTCATCCCGGTTGATTTCGTTGTTCTCGAGATGGAAGAGGATAGTCATATTCATGTAATTCTAGGTAGACCATTTCTTGCTACAGCTGGGGCAGTTATAGATGTTAAACATGGTAACCTAACTTTGAATGTAGGAGAAGATAAAATAGAGTTTAACTTGTCTAAATTCATGAGAAATCCTAATCTTGAGAACCCTTGCTTGAACATTAACATGTTAGAATCAATTAGCAAGGAATTAGAAAGTCCCCAATCTAAAGACCCGCTAGAAAAAACTTTTATAGATTGGAAGAGAACTTTGCTAAATGATGACGACGATGAAATTGCAAATTATACCATGCTTTTAGATGCAGCAAAGTCTAGTGGCAACAATGATTTCGAAAAGTTGGAGACTATAGCGGAGCCATCCAACAAAAAGGAAAAAGAGGTAATTAAGGCACCTCAAGTTGAGTTAAAACCTCTTCCTACAAATCTAAGGTATGAATTCTTGGGACCTAACTCCACTTATCCTGTGATTATAAATGCTAACCTAGGACCTCTAGAAACTGAAAAGTTATTAAATGAGCTTAGGTTGCATCAAAAAGCCATAGGATATACAATAGATGACTTAAAAGGGATTCATCCAAAAATTTGCATGCATATGATTGACTTGGAGGAAGATCATAAACCTTCCATTGAACATCAAAGAAGACTAAATCCTAACATGAAGGAAGTAGTTAAAAAGGAAGTCCTTAAATTACTTGACCCAGGCATCATCTATCCAATTTCAGATAGCAAATGGGTGAGCCCCGTTCAAGTTGTCCCTAAGAAGGGAGGAATGATAGTCATTCAAAATGATAAGGATGAATTAATCCCAACAAAGACTGTCACGGGTTGGCGCATGTGTATAGACTACAGGAAATTAAATACAGCCACCCGAAAAGACCATTTTTCCCTTCCCTTTATAGACCAAATGCTAGAAAGATTGGCCAAACATTCCCATTTTTGTTATTTGGACGGATATTCAGGATTTTTCCAAATCCCTATCCATCCAGACAATCAAGAGAAAACTACTATTACTTGTCCTTATGGTACCTTCGCTTATAGGAGAATGCCTTTCGAACTTTGTAATGCTCCCGCCACTTTTCAGCGTTGTATGATGTCCATTTTTTCCGATTACATAGAAAATATAATGGAAGTTTTTATGGATGATTTCTCTGTTTACGGATATTCTTTTGACGAATGCTTGAAAAATTTATCTAAAGTCCTTCGACGTTGTGAAGAAGTCAATCTTGTTTTAAATTGGGAAAAATGTCACTTTATGGTAAATGAAGGAATAGTATTAGGACATATGGTGTCCGAAAAGGGGATAGAAGTAGATAAGGCGAAAATCGAGATTATTGAAAAATTACCTCCGCCTACTAATGTTAAAGGTATAAGAAGTTTTCTTGGTCACGCCGGATTTTACCGACGTTTTATAAAAGATTTCTCAAAAATTTCTAAACCTTTAACTAATCTACTAATGAAAGATGCTCCATTTGTGTTTGATAGCCCTTGTCTTGAAGCATTTAATAGGTTAAAGGAAGCTTTGATATCCGCTCCTATCGTACAACCACCCGATTGGGATCTCCCTTTCGAAATAATATGCAATGCAAGTGATTTTGCGGTCGGAGCTGTTCTGGGACAGCGAAAAGACAAGAAAACACACGCAATATATTATGCTAGCTGAACACTGGATGAAGCACAAATGAATTATGCCACCACAGAAAAGGAGCTATTGGCCGTAATATTTGCTATGGATAAGTTCCGGTCATATTTGGTGGGATCAAAGGTAATCGTATACATGGATCACGCTGCAATTAGATACTTGTTGACAAAGAAGGATGAAAAGCCAAGATTAATAAGGTGGATCCTTCTCCTCCAAGTGTTCGATTTGGAAATCCGTGATAAAAAGGGAACGGAAAATTTGGTCGCGGATCATTGATCCCGTCTTCCTAAGGAATTAGAAATTTCCGATAATGATGACCTTCCCATTGATGACTCATTTCCGGATGATCATCTTCTTTCTATAAACAATGTCGAAATTCCCTGGTTTGCAGACATTGTTAACTATCTAGCATGCAAGATTCTTCCCCCAGAAATGAGTTATCAACAAAAGAAGAGATTCTTATCAGAAATTAAAAATTACTTTTGGGAAGATCCGCTCCTTTTTAAACATTGCGCAGATGGAATCATTAGGCGGTATGTACCTAATGAAGAGATCAATGACATTCTTTATCATTGTCATTCATCTCCTTATGGCGGTCATGCAAGCACAACCAAAACCGCCGCCAAGGTTCTTCAATCAGGTTTTTTCTGGCCCACACTCTTCAAAGATTCTCGAAATTTCGTTATCTCTTGTGATCGTTGCCAAAGGACCGGCAACATTTCAAGAAGAAATGAAATGCCTCTCAATAATATTCTAGAAGTTGAGATTTTTGACGTTTGGGGCATTGATTTCATGGGACCATTCCCCACATCCTTCAACAATAATTATATTTTGGTAGCAGTGGACTACGTCTCAAAGTGGGTGGAAGCTATAGCATCTCCAACAAACGACTCAAAAGTCGTCATAAAGCTTTTCAAAGATACAATTTTTCCAAGATTTGGGGTTCCAAAAGTCATCTTAAGTGACGGAGGGTCGCATTTTTCACACCGCCAATTTGAGGCTTTGTTAAAAAAGTACGGAGTCTATCATAAAACAGGCACAGCATATCATCCTCAAACAAGCGGGCAAGTGGAAATATCGAATCGAGAAATAAAGTGGATCTTGGAGAAAACAGTAATAAGTTCAAGAAAGGATTGGTCAATAAAATTAAACGATGCTTTATGGGCTTATCGCACCGCTTTTAAAACACCTATCGGAACCACTCCTTTCCTATTGGTTTATGGAAAACCATGTCATTTGCCGGTGGAGCTAGAGCACAAGGCATATTGGGCAATTAAAGCCCTAAACTATGACTTGGCAGAAGCCGGTGAAAAGCGAGACTACAGTTACAAGAGCTCAATGAACTCCGATATGAAGCATACGAAAGTGCCTAGTTATACAAGGAGAAAACAAAAAAATGGCATGATGCTCGTATAATAAGAAAGGATTTCAAAGAAGGAGACATGGTACTACTTTTTAACTCTTGTTTAAAGCTTTTTCCAGGTAAATTAAAATCAAGATGGACGGGCCTATTTCAAGTACGTAAAGTATATCCATACGGAGCCATTGAAATTGGGAACGAAGCACAAGGAGATTTTAAGGTGAACGGTCAAAGATTGAAACACTACATGACTGGAGATCCAATTGGAGTAGTCTCATCTGTTACTTTGGGCGATCATACCACATCATTTTAGTAAGTTTCTCTTTACCCTCCCGGGATTTGACTTTGTTCCTTGAAACATTGTGGACAATGTTCATTTCAAGTGTGGGGGGGTATATCTATCCTTTTATTTTTCGCTTTCTAGTTTTAAAATTTTACTTGATTTCTAGATTAGATTTAATTGCTTTCTAGTGTATTTTTTTCTTTTTAACTTAGTTGCATTTTTCATTTATGAATGTATAATAGTATATAAAAAAAAAATATATAAATCCCTATGATGACCCATAATCATTATTTCTTATGCTTGCCATTTGCCCTAGAATAATGCCTATTTATCTTTCCTCTCATATTTTCTATAAACTTAGAAATTTATAAAAAGAAAAAAAATATAGGGATATTTCTAGGAAATAATTTTAAAGCCTCATAAGTCAGTATAGCACAATATAGAGTTTCATCAAGGAAAAGGCATTTGATTAGAAGGAATCTTTATCAATCTACACTTGGTCATTTTTATAAAAAAAAAAAATATTAAAAATATTTCTTTAAGGTTGTACATCTTTTATCTATATTAAATGTTTATTCCCTTTTTAGAAGCACCCTTTGTTTTGCATCCTTTGAATCACACCTCTTCATCAAAATTCCATCTTTCCATTTCCACAAATCAAATCAAAGTAGACATCTTTATCTTATTGCTAAAAAGAGTGACTTAGTCACCAATCCTCAAAAGCAAAAAAAAAAAAGAAACCTATTACTTCCTAAGTAACTCGGGGCACGGCGTTCGCTGCGACGATGCTTCCTTGCCAAAAAGGGAGTAATATCCAAAATTATTCTTGATCTAAGTATTAGGAGCATGGGGTTCGCAGCCACAATGTCTCCTACTTGAAAGGATCAAAAATAACTTAGGTCTTTTGCAAAAATATAACACGTGCAAAGATAAGATAAATTTGTTTAAACTTTGATGAGATTTTTCCACTATCATCATCCATTTTTCACCCTTGTGATTCAAGAATGCAATACAATTCTTCGGGAACTTCTAAATTTGTGAATAAATATTTATACTTTCTCTTGTACATTTTAAAGAAATAAATTCATTTTTCTCAAAAATCACTCTAAAGAGTGAAAGCTTCTCTTCTACCAAGAAATGAATCTAAGATTTATCCTTCTAGCATGCTTTACTTGGTCAAAATTCTATATATGCTATATTAGGTTATAGTCTTATAAATTATCTCTTTAAAATATCCCCAAAATGCTTCTTCCTAGATAAATTTTTAAAGGTATACAAAATATGATTAGAAAGACAAAGGCATTATCAAAAAGGCATTTAGGGCTTGCTAATTTATTTCTGAGGGATCATTCTTGCTTTTTCTCCCTCTCCGTATTTTCATTCTAAGTTTGCTTGGGGACAAGCAAAAGCTTAAGTGTGGGGGAGTTTGATAAGTGACTATTATATAGTCAATTATCCTAGATTTTATATACTTTTACATAAATAAAGCATCATTTCTCATTGTATTTTTAGTACTTTTTACTTACTTTTTATATTTTATTAGATTTTACGCTTTTGGTATGTTTCATACATTTTAGACAGGTTTTAGGGTCTTTTTATATCAAAAGGATACTTGGACAATTTGGTCTAAAAGGATGGAGGAGCACCAAGCAAAACGAACACACAAGCTGAAACCCAAGAGGAGCGGCCGTGCAGCAAAGTCTGGAGCGGCCGTGCATCATAGTGCATCACAGGCCATCTTTGGCCCAAAATCCAAGGAGTGGCCGAGCCACGACCTGGCCTGGCCGTGCCAACCTCGGAGCGGCAGTGCAGTTAATCTTGGAGCGGCCGTGCAAGTCTTTCCAATTCAAATTCAATTCTGGCGCCAAGGGTGTACGGACGTGCAAAATCCTTGACACGGCCGTGCAAAGTGGTGACTGCAGATGTAAAGGCACCTTTTGATGGCACCTTCTAGAAGAGTCCCCTCCCAATTATAAATAGGACCCTTGTAATCAGTCTTAGATACGAAAATTTAGAGAGAAATTACCGATACTTCATAGATAGAAAATACAATTACTTGTGACAACAATTTCCAAAGAGATTTGAAGATCAAAGTTCATTGTTTGTTCTTGGAGTTACTTTGGAAGAAAAAGCAATAAAGTGAAGCATTATTTCCAGCATTTGCCTTCTATATTCATCATAAGTTCTTCTTACTCAATCTCTTATTTTAATTGCTTATATGTTATAAATGGCTTGTGAGTAAATCCCCCTTATTCTTGGGATTGGAAACTCAAAAGCATACATGTTCATCATCTAAAAAATGAAAAGTCTTGTCTTCTATCTTCATCTAAACAATTTCTTTATATTATTCTCTAAATGCCTTACATTTTGGAGACATCCAAATTGTATGATTCAGTCAATTGAGAGAAGTACCTAGCGGAGAATCTCGATTGACGGACCATATAAAGAAACTGGGTTTCATTGATCACGAAAGTAGTTCAATGGCCTAGGGATGTTCCTTTAATGGAAAATATGTCGACTCTCGTTCTTAAAGGGTTCTTACTAATTATGGTCAGCTAGAGATAAGCCGGAATGCCCGTTTGTGACAAGACGGGAGCACCATAAACGGAAATCTCAAACAGTTAGGACATAATTAGTGAAGAATACAACACTACTTGCTTGACCGTGAGAAGTAGTGTAAGCCGAACGTATCATCCTTGCTTTTTATGAAAATCTTTATCTCTAAGACAATGACGATTTGATGAACAAGACTATGTGTATGATTTCCAATCCCGAGAATGCTTCGTTTTATAAGAATTTAATTAAAAGTATTTTCTGTTTATGATCTTTCTATTTTCTAAAAACAAATTTTATCTTCCCCCCAATCTTTTCTGTAATTTCTAAAGACAAAAATATTCCCTAAAGTAAACCTTGTCTCTGTGGGATCGACTCGTACTTGCACCCGCTATATTACAATAGCCCGTGCGCTTGCGGATATAAATAAATCGTTAGGTTTCGACCGAACACTGGCCTATCTTAAGGACCAAGATAAAAGGGAGATTTATATTCGATTTTTGTAGGGGGTGGGGTGGTGCCATCGCCCATGTTTGTTTGATCTGAATAAATATTATAACTACTTACAAGATTTTGTTCCTCACACAACTCTAAATAGGAAATAATATATTAATAAAGAAAAAGATTGCAGTCCAAAAATAAACTCTACGCGAAGTCTAACTCAGCTCGACGTCAGCGGCATGGCGTGCATTAGAAATCACATTACCATGCCAATAGTCACAAAGTTTCTTTTCTCTGATTGTCCAGTTGCACGATCGTGAAATATAAACCACACGACTCTGCATTTAGTTACGCATCATTTGCTCTCAGATCCGTTGTACTCCCTCGCGTATGATGAAGCAGGCCCGTGCATCTTCAAGTCTTCACAGTTTTTAGTGACATCCAATGGTATGTATACCCCTCTCTTTATAATCTTAAGTATTATATAAAATAATAATGAATTTTGGAACATAAAATCGGGGAATTTACTCTCGTTATGTATTCTTTCCTTAATTTTTCTCTCTCAAAGTGATATATGTCTCATTTCAGCTCGTAGAGAATTTGAGAGTGTATGTTTTGATTTGAGTGAGTGTGTGGTGGTGGCATAGACATGACATATTTGAATGGGGGCAATGCCATTTAGACACAAAAAAATTACTAATTAAAGAGGGCAGTAAAAAATTCTTAGTGCATTTTTGTTGATTAATGTGCATGCTTAGAATATCAAAAGTCTTGGTTGGTTCATGGATTAGTCTAATACATAAACTAATAGGTGAATGAAGTATTTAGTACATGGTTGATTCATGTATTAGTCTAGTACATGAATTAATAGGTGAATGAAATATTTAGTACATGCTTCTCTTTAAGATTGGATAGGGACTATGTCTCATAATTCTATAACTATAAGATTGGATAGCGACCATGTCTCGTAATTCTATAATTTTCATATATTGTGTCTAAATAACCATGTCAAGCAAGTTGCAAGTATGAGTTGAAAAATACACAAATATAGTATTCTATTCTATATCTCCCACTCTATTTCTCTCCATATTTGCAGAATAGTGGTGCTAGCACAAGTACTGCTAACACCCTCTAAGTGTTACCAGACTAAGGTGTTATCACAAGTGCTGACAGCACTTTCACAGTGTTATCGGACACAGTCTGAGATTGAAATTATTGTTGGACATTTATTTTACATTTTATATTATACTAATGTCTAAATATACTTGCAAAATATATATTTTTGTTTGTCTAAAATAAAGGTTGTAACAATATGGAGATAGATACAAACGTGGAAGAAGGAGTCAAAGAAAGTTATGCATAAATGGATATTTACGCATAACTCATGTAAATGAAAGAGTCAATTGGGAAGACTTGTTTAAAGTTGAAGTTGTTGAACTTAGAAGAGTACATGCAGAAAAGAGCACGTAGGTACAAGAGATTAAAGCTAAGACTTGGGCTCAAAGAAAAGTGGTTGCTACATTCAAGGAATTGGACCCTTTTTTTAGCCACATGCTCAACCTCTCCTCCCACTTAGCCAAGTTCGCACAAGCTGTTACATGGAGTAGCCTACAAGTATTTGGAGGCTATAAAAATGTAAGGATGTAGACAAGAGCAATATGTTGAGATATTACACACAACTTGCACAAGAAAAGATCAAATACTCCTCTACTCATTTAGATTCTTCCTCCCACAAATCCTTTTCCACCTTTAACGTCATTGTACTTGATTGTATCGTGGTTAGGATATAATTTCGTATTTGATCTTATTAGTTCCTAGTCTTTCATTGTTATAGATTTGGAGAACATTCAGTCTTGTAATCATACTTCATTGAATAGAAGATCTCGCCTAAGAGACACACTCAACGTATATATTTATATAACTTGAGAGAAAAACTATTTCTTGTGTTCATATCCGCTGCAAAACTTGTGTTTGCAAACTATTTTTAAACTCTGGTTGTGTGCTACAGGAAGTGTTATCAATTGTGTTACCAACCTTTTTGATAATACTTGCAATCAGGCTATTGACAATTTCACTTTCGATTTCATTTCCAAAGATTTGTGGGACTGCGTTGATGGTTCTAAGAACCCTAAGACTTGACATCGTTGGATGATGGAGAAAAGAATAAATTGAAGAAGGAGCGAAAGAATGATGCAAAGTCTTACTCATTTTTCCAACTAGGTGTGTTAACGGAGTAGTTGTCAAGAATTATGAGAGCAGCCACCACCAAAGAAGCTTTGAAGATTTTTCAAAAGAAGTTCCAAGGCTATTTAAAGGTAAAAAATTCAAGTCTTCAAAATTTTAGAGGAGTGTTTGAAAATCAAAAATGAAAGTATTAAGGATTATTATTCTAGAGTGATGAATAGCATTAATCAAATGCGAGGGCTTGGTGAAAGTTGAAGATAGTAGAGTTCTTGAAAAAAATCTTGTTAGTTTGCCTCAAAAATTTGATGCTATGGATTTATATTATTTAAGAAACAAAAGGTATTGCTTCATTGTCAGCAAGTCAAGAGAATTGTGATCTATCTAGGACAAGTGTGTGTGACACAATGATTTCCATTATAAGAACGAGAGAGAAGAGAGTTTTATCAAATTGAGTTGATAAGGACTAGTGTATGTGAGAGAGAATGGCTAGGAGATGATAACTAGGCTTAGGAGAAAGACTTTGAGTTCTCAGTTTGGGGAGTTTTATAGGAATTTCTCGTGGTGTCTAATTGTTGTCATAAAACAGGAAATAGGATCTTCTATTTTATTTTTAGATTTCTGTCGAGGACCATCCTTGTCACGCGGAACTTCTATTTTATTTATAGAGATATGATAAACTAGGCTTATGGTTGTCAGCTACCATATATCCATTTTTTTCATTGATCAGCCAAACTTCGTTTATTAATTCCTCAATATGAGAGATCTCAAGTACACATACTTCCTGACTGAAGCGGTCACAAAATATTTAAAACCTATAATACTCATAACTTTCGTAATAAATAAAAAAAAGTCGTAAATAGTTGAGATGAATCGGATACCAAATCTATCTAGCACTTGATGTGAGGTCTATTCAATCTGAACAATATGATCCAACAACTATGAAAGTTTTGCTTCTTCCTTCAAGATCCTCTCGTAAAGGTCCTGGACAGTCACAACTATTACAGTTTTGCTTCTTCCTGACGTTACATACAGTTACAGTGTTATGTTATGTGGACCTGGAGGAGATGTGGTATAAATAGTAGATTGTATATCCTAGTTATCTTTTAACTCTTTTTTAGGATCTCGCCAATGGCAGGGCCCCATAACACTTTAACTGTAAGTAACCTCATGAAGAAGCAAAACTGTCATAGTTGTAACAGTCCAGGACATTTACGAGGGGATCTTGCCATAAAGAAAAGCAAATCCAACAAAACAGGAGTAAGACGTGTAGTAAAGGCAGGACAGGGTTTTTTTTTTTTTGCCATTTACATTAAGCCATTTGTTAATCGGTACCTGTCAAGGAACTTGTAGACTGCAAGGATCATGGTGAAAATCATTGGTGCTAACTCTTTCAGGGAAGCATATGTTAGAACATGGATTAATTAATATGTGTTATTTAATTCCATTTTGTTATAATCATTTAATAATGTTAAAGTATAGACAAAATGTGTAGAATTCCATTAGGTGTAAGTACCATTAAATGATGGGCATAATGGTAACTTCACACCATCATCTTTATGAAAGGGTGTAGTCCCTAAATGAAGTGTCCCTTCTCTTATTATATAAAGGCTATCCATCAGCCATTAGAGACACTAGTTACATACACAAATTCAGTCATAAGAATTCTCTTCATTCATTAAGAAGATTATAGTGTGGGCACTATCATTTAGAAGATCTACTCTTCCCTATTTAGAAGTACTATCTCCCTACTCTCTTCTTTCATTCAAGAACAAGATCAAGAACACAATCATGGATTCTTCAGGTACACGCTTCCGTCTTCATCTTCCTCTCATTCTTAATCTAGTTGTGAGTCGGTTCATGGTTTGATGGATCATTTTGTTCCAACAATTGGTATCAGAGTCTTCTCATATACTAGATTGAGTTTGAGTTCTAGTAAAAGCCTTGTGCTTTAATTTATTTCATATTTGTAATCCTTGTGTGATTTCATTTGGTTTTGTTCTTGTTCATGATACTCATCTTGTCTAAGAGTATCATATTCATAACTTCATTCTATTTCTGATTTTTTGGTTTTACTCAAAAGGCTTTCAACCCTTAATGTAAGATTATACCATTTTTTGAACATAGCCACCATCCTTGGATGCGTTGTGAGTTTGTTCATATGCATAGCCACGCATTTTTTAAATGTGTTGTGAGTATGCGGATCTACTTACTTTGGTTGAAAATTGAGTCACCATTAAATTAAGAACTTCATTCAATTTCTGGAAATAATGGTAAAATCAAGAGGCACAATGGTTCATACAAGATTACCCAAAGATTCATACTCGATGTCCTGGCAAAGGGCCCGGCACACCATTTGTACCAGCACATCGTTTGAAAATTTTTTGAAAAGGCGCCATCCAACGATCATGGTGCTCGGCCGATCACCCTAAGGACTCGGCCGAGCATGAGTGATCAGAAAGGAGTGTTTTCTGGAGTGTTTTGCTCGGTCGAGCACTTTCCTTGACTCGGCCGAGCACCACTCAATTTTGGCCAGATTTTCAAAATTTTCAATCTTTTGCTATTTTGATCAATTTTCATTCATTTTTTTTTAGTAATGTACACATTATTTTGTGCCCAGAATTTTGTGATAATTTGTTAGTAAATTGTAGTATCTGGACACCAGTCGCGCTTCGGTGGTTCTTGGAGTTATCAAACTTTAAGAATGGACGGGTAGAACAAAAGGATATTGTCTTTTATTAATAAATTTCGTTTGTTTCTTTACCATTTAAATTTTCAGAAATTACATTAAGGCCCTATGTTTCCGATTAATTATATCCTTAACATTTTTGGACAAAGTTAACATGCTTGTTTCCCAAAGGAGACCTTGTTGATTAAATTCAAACTTGTTAAAAGATGAATGTAAGTATTGATATGTGATAACATGCTTGTTTCCCAAAGGAGACCTTGTTATTGACTAAGTGTTTACATTCATGGGGTAGTAATTGAACTAAACTTTTGGTCATTTTAAATGCTGTGAACCATCCCAAAGGAAGGCGGGTGTTTAAAGTGAATTGTTTATATTCTTTATTACCAGGGAACAAGTACCTTAAACTTTAGGACACTTTTTGTACTTGATCCGGCCCAAAGGAAGGCAAGTATTTAAAGTGTGTTGTTTAAGCTATTTGTTTACCTTAAGATAAATCAAATTGTGAGTCAATTCGCAATCCAAAGATTAGTCTTGACGTTATGTTGATTATCTTTATTTTGATGGAATTCATTTGATATAATTAATCATTATGTAGTTTCTTATATTTGTTTTGTTTCATTCTTGTTCTTCTCCTTCAGATTTGATTAATGCTTCATCCGTAACTACTGCTATAAATGATGTACCTTTGCTTATTGGGACTAAACTTAAAACTTGGAAAAATAATATAACGATGATCTTAGGCAATATGGACATCGATCACGCATTAGAGGAATCAAGTCCCGCTGCTCTCACTAAAGGAAATACCGTTATAGAACGGAAAAATGTTGAGCAATGGGAACGGTCCAACCGCGTGAGTCTAATGATCATGGAAAATGCAGTTTCAAAGATATTTTTGGACAATGTCTCTGAAATCGAAAATGCTGAGTTTTTTCTTGAATTCTTGTGGAAACTTATTTCCATTCGGTACAAGGGTGAGGAAAATCTTCGAGAGTACATTATTGAATTATTTCATCTTTCGATCAAACTAAAGGCACTTAAGTTAGAGATTTCGGAAGATTTGCTCGTGCACTTAGTTTTGATCTATCTTCCTCCTCAATTTGGTCCTTTTGAGGTGACCTATAAATGTCAAAAGTATAAGTGGAATATTAATGGATTACTTTCACATATGATATTAGAGGAAGATAGCATGAAATATCTTAAAATGGAAAGTACTCATTCAGCATTTACTTCTTCTCGTGGGATTAAGAGAAGAGGGAAGGAAATTGCGGTTGCAAGTAAAAAGCAAAAGGTATCATTTAAAGATCATAAAGTCAAGAAATGCTTCTTTTGCAAGGACCTTACTCGCATGAAGAACGACTACCATAAGTATCGCAAATGGCGAATTCAGGATGGTATGTCATTCGGTCTTGTTTGTACTAAGGAAAATTTGGTTTCAATTCCTTAATATACATAGTGGTTGTATTTGGTGCAACAACTCACATTAGTTCTTGTATGCAGGGTTGCCTGAATTACCGAATCCCCATTGAAGATGAGAAATACATCTATATGGAAGTTGGAAATCCGGTTGAAATTATAGGCATAGGGACTTTTTAGATTAATGATAAGTACTGGCTATTATTTTGTATTAAATAATACATTCATTGTACCATCTTTTGATGGAATTTAATATCTATCACAATTTTGGACAAGGAAGGTTACTCTTGTTCTTTGGTAATAATAAATGTGATATTTATTTTAAATTCCAAATTTGTCGGTACTAGTACTTTGTCATATATCGATAATCTTAATTTACTTGACACAATCAAAAAAATGGATGAGTCCCATAATAATGAAACCAAAACTAAAGGCACTAAGCAAAATTTATCAAGTGAAAATTCTTGTATTTTATGGCATAGGGGTTTGGGTCATATCTCCAAAGGGAGAATTGATAAAGCTTATGTCGGAGGGAATCCTAAAACTACTTGATACTTCGGATAAAACTTTTGCATTAAGTGTTTTAAAGAAAAATTTACAAACATTAAAGGAAATAGAATCTTTGAGAGCATCAAACGTCTTGGAACTAATTCATACGGATATTTGTAGACAATTCACTACTACTTCATGAAATGGTCAACAATATTTCATTACGTTCATGGATGATTACTCTCGTTTTGGATACATTATTTTCTTCATGTAAAGTTTCAATCATTAGTCGTTTTCAAGTCTTTTAAGGCATAAGAAAGACTATTAAGAACGTTAAATCCAATCACGGTAGTGAAAACTACGGACGGTATAACGTATTGGGTGAATAACGTCCGGGTCCTTTATATTCGCTATTTTGAAGAGTGTAGGATTGTCCCTCACTACACCATGCCGGGTAAACCTAGCATAGTATATTGGAGAGACATAAATCCTTAAGGATATGGTAAGAAGTATGTTTTCTTGTACTTCTTTACCTCACTCATTATGGGCGAAGCATTAAAAACCGCAGCTTATATTCTCAATAGAGCACCTTCAAAAGCTACCGACAAAACCCCTTATGAGTTATGGACGAATAAGAAACCGTCCTTAAATCATCTTCATGTATGGGGGTGTCCAGCAGATGCTAGACCTTATAGGCCTAATGAGGGCAAACTGGACCTTAATACTGTTAGTAGCTATTTTGTAGGGTATGCCGAGAGATCTAGGGGATATAAATTTTATGACCCGAAAACTAGAACATTTTTCGAGACTGGCAATGTTAGGTTCCTTGAGGATGTTGAATTTAGTGGGAGAAATAGTAATGATTTTGAATTTGAAGAGTTAGAGGAACCACTCTTTATTCCTCAAACTTTAGTTCCTGTTGAAAATCAAGTAATTGTACCTGAAATTCAACAAAGAACATACAATTCAAAATAATATAGAGACTCCCATAAATAACGGACAACATGAAAATGTTGGACATAATGAAATTCAACAACCTCAAAATGAGGATGAACCGGTGTCCTTAAGGAGATCTACTAGAGAAAGAAGAAGTGTTATTCCGGATATTTATGATATGTATCTTGCGGAAAATGAGGACACCTTAGGTTTAGTGGGAGATGATCTAATCACCTTCCATGAAGCCATTAATAGTCCTAATTCTCATAAGTGAATCAATGTCATTAATGAGGAGTTAAAATCAATGAAAGACAATGATATTTGGGATCTTGTCCCATTACCTGAAGGTGTAAAACTTATTGGTTGTAAATTGATATTTAAAACCAAAAGGGATTAGCAAGGTAATATGAAAAGATATAAGGCACGTCTTGTTGCTAATGGATTCACTCAAAAGGAAGACATTGATTATAAAGAAACATTTTTCCAGTATCTTCTAAAACCTCTTTTATGATCATTATGGCATTAGTGGCACATTATGATCTTGAGCTTCATCAAATGGATGTTAAGACAGCTTTTCTCAATGGCGACATTGAGGAAACTATCTATATGAAGAAACCAGAAATGGTGACTAATTCGGATCAAACTAGTCAACTGGTTTGTAAACTTAAGAAATCCATTTATGGGCTTAAGCAAGCATCTCGTCAATGGTACTTAAAATTTAACCAAGTTATTCTTTCATTTGGCTTTGAAATGAATATTGGTGAAGATTGTGTGTACCATAAGTTCAGTGGGAGTAGATTTATTATTTTAGTCTTATATGTGGATGATATTTGGATGATATTTTTCTTGCTAGTAATGATAAGGACCTTCTAAAAGAAACTAAGAAATTTCTCAAACAAATTTGAGATGAAAGATCTTGGTAAGGCATCTTTTGTATTGGGAATCCAAATTCATCGTGATCATTCACGAGGTATTTTGGGATTATCACAAAAGAGCTATATAGAGAAGGTATTACAAAGGTTTAGCATGGAAAATTGTAAACCACATGACACCCCTGTCTCTAAGGGAGATAAATTCAGTTTAAAGTAATGTCCTAAAGATTAATTTTAAATCCAAGTATATGGAAAATATCCCTTATGCACCGGCAGTAGGAAGCTTAATGTATGCGCAAGTCTGTACTCGTACAGACCTTGTATTTTGGGATGCTTGGTCAATACCAAAGCAATTCGGAAAGAAGAACATTAAGTCGCATCCAAAAGAATGATGAAGTACCTATAAAACATTAAACTACATGCTTATGTATACAAAATCGGATCATTTTGAGATCATTAGGTATTCCGATTCTGTTTTACTGGATGCAAAGATGTTGAAAGACATCATATAGTTATGTCTCTTGTTGAAGAGAAATAAGTAAAAAATAAACAAATAGATATACAACTTATAGGATCAAACTCCATGTTATTTGGATCCATTTTTTATAAAGCGTTATCTCTTTTGATGTTTCACGAGCATACTGCTCATATGGGTGAAACGACTTTTGATAATGCATAATATAGTGGGAGTTTGTGTTGTGCTTTATTTGCTATTTGTTTTATTCATATTGATCTCATTTGGTTAAGTAGGACTAGTTGGAGAATATATATATGCGTTCTTCATATACATTCATTAATATTCCATGCTACATATCTATACTTAATCTATGTCATTTAGTTGGATATATATATGTGATTAATGTGGGTTTAGTTGCGAATTAATTACAACGACTGCCCCTTTAGTCCCTATACTTATAAGACTAATGGACGGGATTGTATTGAATGACAATAAACGTGCACATAAGGGTTTTCGTTCATATTATAAATGATTTAAGGAATTTATTTAGTAAAAGATACATATTAATATTAATCCAAGTGGGAGATTGTTAGAACATGGATTAATTAATATGTGTTATTTAATTCCATTTGTTATAATTATTTAATAATGTTAAAGTATAGACAAAATGTGTAGAATTCCATTAGGTGTAAGTACCATTAAATGATGGGCATAATGGTAATTTCACACCATCATCTTTATGAAAGGGTGTAGTCCCTAAATGAAGTGTCCCTTCTCTTATTATATAAAAGCTATCCATCAGCCATTAGAGACATTAGTTACATACACAAATTCAGTCATAAGAATTCTCTTCATTCATTAAGAAGATTATAGTGTGGGCACTATCATTTAGAAGATCTACTCTTCCCTATTTAGAAGTACTATCTCCCTATTCTCTTCTTTCATTCAAGAACAAGATCAAGAACACAATCATAGATTCTTTAGGTACACGCTTCCGTCTTCATCTTCCTCTCATTCTTAATCTAGTTGTGAGTCGGTTCATGGTTTGATGGATCATTTTGTTCCAACAGCAGAAAGAACAGAAGGTTAAAAGTTACAGAAAAGGAAAAGGTGTTTTTCCTTCCTTGGAAACAAATTCTATTGCCATCTCTGCTTTGTTCCTTACAAGAAAACTTGGAAAATTCATTATATATATGCATTTCTCCTCTTTTGTCAGTGTTTCTTTTTTAAGGAAGGCTTGTCCCCCCCCCCCCGGACGCTGGTGGTGGTTTTGTTGATGTTGATGTGCATCTGATTCAGCAATTTGCTAGAGGCTGCTTGCCCCCTTTATTCCATTCTCCTGATTTTGCATGTATTATTGACTAGATTATTATTTTTAGAGGAAGTCAATTCTTTTAAGAGGACTTGATGTTTAACTTATTGGCAATTCTTTTCCCTAGTGAACTAGATTATTCTTTTTATATATTAATGTCAAAATGCAACACATTTTCAGAGGAAGGCCAAGAAAGCTGTTGCCGCAATGCTTACAAGATCTCAAGAAGGCATTGAATCTGAAGACATGAGTCTCTCAAAGGAAGAGAGAGCTGATAAAGAGCAGTCTGAACTTGTACCCTTGCTGACTGGTGGAAAGTTGAAGCCTTACCAAATTAAAGGTGTTAAATGGTTAATCTCCTTATGGCAAAATGGGCTGAATGGAATCCTGGCAGACCAAATGGGGCTGGGAAAGACCATCCAAACAATTGGATTTCTTGCGCACCTTAAAGGAAAGGGTTTGGATGGGCCATATTTGGTGATTGCACCACTTTCTACTCTCTCGAACTGGTTGAATGAGATATCCAGGTTATTATGGATATTTATATTTTGTCGCAATGCGTAATCCCTGATTTCTTTATTCCAACAAACTTGGTTTCTTAACTCCGCATTTATCTCTTTCTATTTGAAGATTTGTGCCCTCAGTGAATGCTATAATTACCATGGTGATAAGAATGAAAGAGATGAGATAAGGAGGAAGGAAATATTCTTGGTTGAGACCCTTGCCCTTGCACAGGAAATTTTTTATCACCACTAACATTCGTTAGGTTAAAAGTTTTTTTATTGAGATTCTCGCAGATAAAGTGAGGGAAGTTGCTCGACTCCTAAAGAGTGGTTAGGCTTTAAAATCCTATCGCTGATTCCACTTGACAGTGATAAATTGCCATTTTAGCTAGCGCAATAGGGCGGTGATCACTCTCACTAGCCTTCTTGAAGATGCAGTTGCAACGTTTTGATCACGTCATATATTTGTTTTTTGCTTTCAATTTTTTTTTTTTGGGTGAAAATTGAGTAAATGTATCAACCCACCCTTTCCCCACTCTATAGCCATACATAGATATTACAACGAAATAAAAATACCATCTATTTCTCAAAATTAAAACAAAACATTACATGAAGATAAACAACACAAAATATTCTGAGAACATTAATTAATTAACCTAGTAACAAACATTAATTCAGGAGATAATCATAGGAGGCTTCAATCATCTCCTCCGTTACTAGGACCATGTGCGTTTGGGTTAAATGACATACCCCCGCCACTACTAGACCCCATCCACATTTGATCAGACGACACAAGTCCTCTTGATTCAGCTTCCATAGGATCAAATTGTTGTCCTTCATAGAACCCTAGTGTTCTAGAATCTATTGCTACTTGACTACTAGATCCGGCTAAAGCAGCATAAGGTGCCCCAACATCAAACCCATTGATCAATGGATCTCCAATGCTTGATCCATTTACCATTGGATCAAATGGCACACTCCCAATTGTCAAAGGATCTATGGGTGTTTGGCTACTAGAGCCTGATAACATTGGAGCATAAGATACTCCATCATTAAACCCATTCATTATAGGGTATACTGGTGTCCAAACACTTGATCCACCGACCATAGGGTCATACGGAGCGACCCAACTGCTTGGCAGCCCACTAACAATCCCTTTACCTTTTGGGTCAAGCCTTGGGCCGACATAAGTACTTCCTCCCATAACATTGGAAGGGACAGTTGATCCACCAGCCATAGGGTCATATGGAGCGACCCAACTGGTTGGCGGCCCACTAACAATCCCTTTACCTTTTGGGTCAAGTCTTGGACCGACATAAGTACTTCCTCCCATAACATTGGAAGGGACAGTAACACATCCATTATTTGACTCCCTTTCTTGCAGAAGCAAACTCACCTCTTCATCCAAACTATCTTTAACCTCTTTAAACTTAAGAAACAAATAATCAAGAGTCGAATGCTCATTGAATTCATTAATAGGCCTCTCCCACAAAGGATTTCCTTCCGTCTCCTGCCTTATCTGATCAATTTCCTTCCCCTTCTTTATTTCCGCGTGAACCAAGTCATTGACTTGGGTGAGGTGGAAATTAAGGTGCTTTTGTTGCAAGCTCCGTTGAACTTCCACTAAATCTCTAGTTGTGTCAGTAGCTCGCTCAGGTGGCTGCTCACCAAGGAACTTCTGCATAATTGCATCAGGAGATGGGTGGCTAAATGAGAAGGGCTTTCCCCCTGGGGAGAAAGTGAGAACCATGACCTCTGCACCACAGAGAGTCACAAGTTCACTGGCTTTCTTCATCAGACCATTTTTCCGCTTGGAGAAACTGACTAAGCGCGCAGGCTGATCGCCTATTCTCACAATAGGACGGCGTGTCATGGCTTAATTAACTTGAGTGATTTAGTATACTGCTATATTAATATAGAAATAATGTTATAGAAATAGTGATGGTTTTGCCAATGAGAAAAAAGGGTATTTATAGGAGTTTTATTTCCTCACTTTTTATTCTTAAAATCCATGTTGTTACTTTATTGTTTTAATATATTTAATTACTTTCCTAATTATCCTAAGTCTAGATAAGCTTTAAACTTTTTGACATCATTAATTTCGTACCATATAAATTTATATTGGTGATTTATCGAATTTTTCATATTTAGCTTTATTCCAACCACTTATATTTAATTATTTACCAAAGTTTTTTTTTAAAAACCGTTATATGTTGTTTAAACAAGTACTATCAGCATCAGAAATAAGTTATCTGACATCGGATGCGACAAACAAGTCTTTGGTCAATCAACTATAAGTCAATAAGCAACAACAATCAGCTATAACTAGTCCTCAGTTGGCTACGAGACTAATATATGATAGATTCTTTAGCAAGAAGATGTAGAACAGACCATTGTAGCAAAATAACATTGTAGAAAAGAACAACATATATTCCTATTTTGCTTGCTGTTAATATGACCAAAATAAATACTCACAAAAATATTATGCTCCATCCGTTCAAGATAAATAGTATTATTATTAATTTTTATGTAAATTTTATTGTACTTTTTGTTAAAAAAACAAGAAAATATTATTATTGGCTTAAAATTGCAAAATTTGATATTGTTATTATTTTTAATGTTAGATCATCAGCATTTTTTTAATTTTGATGAGAATAATAAAATTTTTATAATATTACATCAAATTTCAATAAATCTGACTTAAAAAATATAGTAAAATTATTTTTACGAGAAAATAGACTATTTATCAAATCCAAAAGGATTTAGAATTTGTCGATATCATCAAAACCCCAATTAATTCAAGAGCTCAGTTTTCATGTAAAATTCGTGTTTAACAACTTAGACAATAAAGTTGAGTAGGGTGTCTTTTTTCTTTGAGAAGGGGTTGCTATTTCAAGTATTGCCCCCGCTTCGCTATACTATGGTATCAGGCTGTAGCCAAGTTGTGTCGTTTCATGACGTAATTATTTAACAATTCAGAATAGTTGGCTTTTAATGGTATAAGGTGATACATAAATTTAAAGTGGTAACACATTATTTTCCAAATTCACTTGGGCTATATACTTGGTTTCGAGGCAAAAATATATACGAGCACAATATTTGAGTTGCCTCTAATCCGTTTATATCATTTCTTCAAACCAAAGAGATCAAAAATTTCTCCTCGTTAACATTTCATTTCACATTTATTTTTCTTCTGATTCCAAATAAACATTGAGATAAATGTTACTACTCCCGTCACAAATAAAAAAGAGTTGCATTTGACGAGTAAATATTTTGCAATAGGGAGACAATTTACTCTTTCTATTCAACACCACTTTTGAATTGCGCAAATGATAGTATGTCTGTCCTAGAAAGATTGGTCAATTTTATGGTCAATGCGATACTTGCATTTAGATTCTTGAAATTGTAGTATATATCTTGTCATACATGATATAGATTATCGTAACTGGGGGCATTTATATTGTTGGAAATATTGATTGGTTCGCCCATAGATTGGCCTGACCCAATTAATTAAATCTGACCCAAAAGTTATGGGGTTGATAGTTAATTTTGTAACTTTGAGGCAGTTAATAAAAAGAATAAAACTGCAGGGGTTAAAAAAAAAACCAAGAAGACACGCTGATACGGAAAAGGGGTGAATGTATGTGAAGGAAAACACATAAGTTATCTACAAGTTCTCGGAATACCTTATAGATTAAATCCGAAGCTCGTTGTGCGGAAGATTTCGCTTGTGCTACGAACCACGACCGTCTTGATTCTGCAATCACCACCTCTTCTCGTCCGATTCAATATCTCAAGATGGATATTGAATGTTGTTCCACTCTCAAATCCCAGGCACTTGATGGTTGCCAGAGATAGTATTTCTCAGTCTGAGGAGTATATGGAATATTACATGTTGTGTATAAGTTGGTTCCCATAGAGACCCAATTTATAGAATACTGGTTGGACTAAGTCATAGAGTCTCATTCACATAAGAGTTTCTATTTGACTTATCCTCCAAATTCCCCTTATCCCAGTTTGAACGCATCAGTTAGTTAGGGATAATAAATCACGTGTCTAACATCTCCCACTCGGTCAAATGGGATATGCCATATACATTCTCAAGACTCGTTGAATACTCATCTCTTCATACAGGAAGTAAGGCGTGTGACCAGACGAGAAAAGTATAAAAGGGTAGGAGTGCTATATCAAATACCATCTATCAACATAGCACGTCCTTGTTAGTCAAAAAACTCGCTTATGCCCCAGACATTATGATTACATCAATTTAAACATCTTTAACCCCTCATAAATGATGTTTAAACCCCAATCAGTTTACTTGCTCAAGATCAACCTTTTGAACCGTATGTTCAATATGATCGTCCGGACATTGAGTCACTAAATAGAGATGTATATCATAATTGTCTTCCTTAGATCCTCATGCCAATTATCTTTAGATTAACAGCTTTCCCAACAATGCTCCGCGAGACTGACTGTAAGTGCAAAGCCCTTAGGTCGGCATTTCAAAGTAGCATCATTAATCTTTGGATTCTCGACATAGTTCTAAGTCACATAGGGCATAATGTGATGATATATTGATCACTAGAACTCACACAGTGATGAAGCAGGGGTCATTCAATCACTTTTTGAGGTCGAATTATAGTCACATACAGTATGAAATGTATGCTACGATGGAACTCCCACTCGAATTGGGCATGTCATACTCTAACATCGTACGAATCTTAGTCTAGTTGCCCTCATGGCATCTACCTGAGTCCTCGAAAGAAGTCACTCTCATAGTGCCTCTTTAAGGTCTCACATTCGGACTTTCACAAGGACATTCGAAGTTATGAACCAAACACTTCGAATTGATCTATATAAAATAGGTCTCATCTTAACAGTATGTTAAGGCGATATATTATAATGTCATTTGCCACCCCCTTTAAGTGTCAAATACATTATTACACTAGTACAGATTGGATATTAGGAAACGCACCTTAGATAGCGCTTTTAAAAAGCGCTATCTAAGGTATACACTTACATAGCGCATCCTCATTTTCAAATTTAATAACCAAAGCAAAATAATAATAATAATAAAAAAATTTAACTAACATAGCACTTATTAGAAAAACGCTATCTTAGTAAAAGCTTACATAGCGCTTGTTAGAAGCGCTATGCTAGTATAAACGCTTCATATAGGATACTAGCACATGCCCGTGTCCAAGGCCACGTGAGATTTTTTTTTTTTTATTATTTTTAAAATTTTTTTTTTTAAAATTTTTTTTTAAATTAAATTTTTTTAAAGGGCAAAATGGGAAAGGGATAAATGTATGAGGGCAAAATGGGAATTTCGCCGGTTGTAACTGTTCAAAGAACTGTTAGGGGGGGTTTGTTTTATACTATAGATAGGGTTATTATTTTTTTGTTTTATTTATTTAGGCCACGCATCTCTCTCCTTCCCTTCCAGATTTCCCGTTCTCTCTTCTCTCCCACGCACTTTCATTATTCAAAATCGACGAAAATCATCGCCTTGTTTTCGCAACGCAACCGCTGCCGCTCTCCGTGCGCCTCTCTCTCCAGATCTCGAGCACCTCACATCTTCGAAGAAGAGACGAACGGAATTGCGATCGATTTGAACGGCAAATTCTAAAGCCACCACCTAGCCACCGCCGCACGCCCGCACCAGTTTTGCCAAGGTATTTCGATTCTCTCCCGTGTCCTCCAGGTAACGCGTCTTTCTTTGCTTCTACTCCATTCTCTTCCCCTTCTTTGTTGATTTTATTCAAATTTGTTTGGGTTTGATTTAGATCTAATTTTATTTTTTTTCAAATTTAGGGGTTTTGATCTCTCTCATCTTGCAATTTTCTGGGGTTTTATGGATTTTTATTGAGAGCAATCAATTCTTAAGCAGTAGGAACTACAGAGGTAAACATATATTTTCGATTTTACTACTTTTCTTTTACTCTTTGTTGCAGTTTTCTGGGTTTTGGGTCAATTTGGTCATTAGTTGTAGTTCAACTGTTTGTTAAAATGTCTGAATGGATAAGTTTCTGCGTTTAAGTGAGTTATCATGTTTGAAACAGTTTTAATATGATTGCTGATGTTTTCACACATAATTCAGGAGCTATTGACAAGGCATAAGTCAACTGTTGCTGAATTCCTTTCTAAAACCTATGACTGGGTAAGTTTCTGTGTTAAGTTATCTGTATGGTGTTGCTAATTTTATGGATTCAAATATAACTCCATGCTATGGGCTTTCATCTCTACACAAAGCATTGTGGTTCTTGTTCTTCTTTGTCATATCTCATTATGTCAGAGGTCAAAATGATCTCAGGTTGGAGACAAGTATTTCCATGATTGAGGCTTGTAGCTTCTGTAAGTTGTATATGCCCGCAGTACAGGTTAGATTACGAACCAATGAGTAAAGTTTATATGAGTCCATAAACTGATAAGTGATTCCCAACATTCAATGCTGATATCCATCCTATATTTTGATGAAGTTATCATTTTTTTTTTTTGAAATTAATGATAAGTACTGGCTATTATTTTGTATTAAATAATACATTTATTGTACCATCTTTTGATGGAATTTAATATCTATCACAATTTTGGACAAGGAAGGTTACTCTTGTTCTTTGGTAATAATAAATGTGATCTTTATTTTAAATTCCAAATTTGTCGGTACTAGTACTTTGTCATATATCGATAATCTTAATTTACTTGACACAATCAAAAAAATGGATGAGTCCCATAATAATGAAACCAAAACTAAAGGCACTAAGCAAAATTTATCAAGTGAAAATTCTTGTATTTTATGGCATAGGGGTTTGGGTCATATCTCCAAAGGGAGAATTGATAAAGCTTATGTCGGAGGGAATCCTAAAACTACTTGATACTTCGGATAAAACTTTGGCATTAAGTGTTTTAAAGAAAAATTTACAAACATTAAAGGAAATAGAATCTTTGAGAGTATCAAACGTCTTGGAACTAATTCATACGGATATTTGTAGACCATTCACTACTACTTCATGAAATGGTCAACAATATTTCATTACGTTCATGGATGATTACTCTCGTTATGGATACATTATTTTCTTCATGTAAAGTTTCAATCATTGGTCGTTTTCAAGTCTTTTATGGCATAAGAAAGACTATTAAGAACGTTAAATCCAATCACGGTAGTGAAAACTACGGACGGTATAACGTATTGGGTGAATAACGTCTGGGTCCTTTATATTCGCTATTTTGAAGAGTGTAGGATTGTCCCTCACTACACCATGCCGGGTAAACCTAGCATAGTATATTGGAGATACATAAATCCTTAAGGATATGATAAGAAGTATGTTTTCCTGTACTTCTTTACCTCACTCATTATGGGCGAAGCATTAAAAACCGCAGCTTATATTCTCAATAGAGCACCTTCAAAAGCTATCGACAAAACCCCTTATGAGTTATGGACGAATAAGAAACCGTCCTTAAATCATCTTCATGTATGGGGTTGTCCAGCAGATGCTAGACCTTATAGGCCTAATGAGGGCAAACTGGACCTTAATACTGTTAGTAGCTATTTTGTAGGGTATGCCGAGAGATCTAGGGGATATAAATTTTATGACCCGAAAACTAGAACATTTTTCGAGACTGGCAATGTTAGGTTCCTTGAGGATGTTGAATTTAGTGGGAGAAATAGTAATGATTTTGAATTTGAAGAGTTAAAGGAACAACTCTTTATTCCTCAAACTTTAGTTCCTGTTGAAAATCAAGTAATTGTACCTAAAATTCAACAAAGAACATACAATTCAAAATAATATAGAGACTCCCATAAATAACGGATAACATGAAAATGTTGGACATAATGAAATTCAACAACCTCAAAATGAGGATGAACCGGTGTCCTTAAGGAGATCTACTAGAGAAAGAAGAAGTGTTATTCCGGATATTTATGATATGTATCTTGCGGAAAATGAGGACACCTTAGGTTTAGTGGAAGATGATCTAATCACCTTCCATGAAGCCATTAATAGTCCTAATTCTCATAAGTGAATCAATGTCATTAATGACGAGTTAAAATCAATGAAAGACAATGACATTTGGGATCTTGTCCCATTACCTGAAGGTGTAAAACTTATTGGTTGTAAATTGATATTTAAAACCAAAAGAGATTAGCAAGGTAATATGAAAAGATATAAGGCACGTCTTGTTGCTAATGGATTCACTCAAAAGGAAGACATTGATTATAAAGAAACATTTTTTTCGGTATCTTCTAAAACCTCTTTTATGATCATTATGGCATTAGTGGCACATTATGATCTTGAGCTTCATCAAATGGATGTTAAAACAGCTTTTCTCAATGGCGACATTGAGGAAACTATCTATATGAAGAAACCAGAAATGGTGACTAATTCGGATCAAACTAGTCAACTGGTTTGTAAACTTAAGAAATCCATTTATGGGCTTAAGCAAGCATCTCGTCAATGGTACTTAAAATTTAACCAAGTTATTCTTTCATTTGGCTTTGAAATGAATATTGGTGAAGATTGTGTGTACCATAAGTTCAGTGGGAGTAGATTTATTATTTTAATCTTATATGTGGATGATATTTGGATGATATTTTTTTTGCTAGTAATGATAAGGACCTTCTAAAAGAAACTAAGAAATTTCTCAAACAAATTTGAGATGAAAGATCTTGGTAAGGCATCTTTTGTATTGGGAATCCAAATTCATCATGATCATTCACGAGGTATTTTGGGATTATCACAAAAGAGCTATATAGAGAAGGTATTACAAAGGTTTAGCATGGAAAATTGTAAACCACATGACACCCCTGTCTCTAAGGGAGATAAATTCAGTTTAAAGTAATGTCCTAAAGATTAATTTTAAATCCAAGTATATGGAAAATATCCCTTATGCACCGGCAGTAGGAAGTTTAATGTATGCGCAAGTCTGTACTCGTACAGACCTTGTATTTTGGGATGCTTGGTCAATACCAAAGCAATTCGGAAAGAAGAACATTAAGTCGCATCCAAAGGAATGATGAAGTACCTATAAATTCATTAAACTACATGCTTATGTATACAAAATCGGATCATTTTGAGATCATTAGGTATTCCGATTCTGTTTTACTGGATGCAAAGATGTTGAAAGACATCATATAGTTATGTCTCTTGTTGAAGAGAAATAAGTAAAAAATAAACAAATAGATATACAACTTATATGATCAAACTCCATGTTATTTGGATCCATTTTTTATAAAGTGTTATCTCTTTTGATGTTTCACGAGCATACTGCTCATATGGGTGAAACGACTTTTGATAATGCATAATATAGTGGGAGTTTGTGTTGTGCTTTATTTGCTATTTGTTTTATTCATATTGATCTCATTTGGTTAAGTAGGACTAGTTGGAAAATATATATATTCGTTCTTCATATACATTCATTAATATTCCATGCTACATATCTATACTTAATCTATGTCATTTAGTTGGATATATATATGTGATTAATGTGGGTTTAGTTGCGAATTAATTACAACGACTGCCCCTTTAGTCCCTATACTTATAAGACTAATGAACGGGATTGTATTGAATGACAATAAACGTGCACATAAGGGTTGTCGTTCATATTATAAATGATTTAAGGAATTTATTTAGTAAAAGATACATATTAATAATAATCCAAGTGGGAGATTGTTAGAACATGGATTAATTTATATGTGTTATTTAATTCCATTTGTTATAATTATTTAATAATGTTAAAGTATAGACAAAATGTGTAGAATTCCATTAGGTGTAAGTGTCATTAAATGATGGGCATAATGGTAACTTCACACCTTCATCTTTATGAAAGGGTGTTGTCCCTAAATGAAGTGTCCCTTCTCTTATTATATAAAGGCTATCCATCAGCCATTAGAGACACTAGTTACATACACAAATTCAGTCATTAGAATTCTCTTCATTCATTAAGAAGATTATAGTGTGGGCACTATCATTTAGAAGATCTACTCTTCCCTATTTAGAAGTACTATCTCCCTACTCTCTTCTTTCATTCAAAAACAAGATCAAGAACACAATCATGGATTCTTTAGGTACACGCTTCCGTCTTCATCTTCCTCTCATTCTTAATCTAGTTGTGAGTCGGTTCATGGTTTGATGGATCATTTTGTTCCAACAGCAGAAAGAACAGAAGGTTAAAAGTTACAGAAAAGGAAAAGGTGTTTTTCCTTCCTTGGAAACAAAAGCTATTGCCATCTCTGCTTTGTTCCTTACAAGAAAACTTGGAAAATTCATTATATATATGCATTACTCCTCTTTTGTCAGTGTTTCTTTTTTAAGGAAGGCTTGTCCCCCCCGGACGCTGGTGGTGGTTTTGTTGATGTCGATGTGCATCTGATTCAGCAATTTGCTAGAGGCTGCTTGCCCCCTTTATTCCATTCTCCTGATTTTGCATGTATTATTGACTAGATTATTATTTTTAGAGTAAGTCAATTCTTTTAAGAGGACTTGATGTTTAACTTATTGGCAATTCTTTTCCCTAGTGAACTAGATTATTCTTTTTATATATTAATGTCAAAATGCAACACATTTTCAGAGGAAGGCCAAGAAAGCTGTTGCCGCAATGCTTACAAGATCTCAAGAAGGCATTGAATCTGAAGACATGAGTCTCTCAAAGGAAGAGAGAGCTGATAAAGAGCAGTCTGAACTTGTACCCTTGCTGACTGGTGGAAAGTTGAAGCCTTACCAAATTAAAGGTGTTAAATGGTTAATCTCCTTATGGCAAAATGGGCTGAATGGAATCCTGGCAGACCAAATGGGGCTGGGAAAGACCATCCAAACAATTGGATTTCTTGCGCACCTTAAAGGAAAGGGTTTGGATGGGCCATATTTGGTGATTGCACCACTTTCTACTCTCTCGAACTGGTTGAATGAGATATCCAGGTTATTATGGATATTTATATTTTGTCGCAATGCGTAATCCCTGATTTCTTTATTCCAACAAACTTGGTTTCTTAACTCCGCATTTATCTCTTTCTATTTGAAGATTTGTGCCCTCAGTGAATGCTATAATTACCATGGTGATAAGAATGAAAGAGATGAGATAAGGAGGAAGGAAATATTCTTGGTTGAGACCCTTGCCCTTGCACAGGAAATTTTTTATCACCACTAACATTCGTTAGGTTAAAAGTTTTTTTATTGAGATTCTCGCAGATAAAGTGAGGGAAGTTGCTCGACTCCTAAAGAGTGGTTAGGCTTTAAAATCCTATCGCTGATTCCACTTGACAGTGATAAATTGCCATTTTAGCTAGCGCAATAGGGCGGTGATCACTCTCACTAGCCTTCTTGAAGATGCAGTTGCAACGTTTTGATCACCTCATACATTTGTTTTTTGCTTTCAAAATTTTTTTTTTTTTTGGGTGAAAATTGAGTAAATGTATCAACCCACCCTTTCCCCACTCTATAGCCATACATAGATATTACAACGAAATAAAAATACCATCTATTTCTCAAAATTAAAACAAAACATTACATGAAGATAAACAACACAAAATATTCTGAGAACATTAATTAATTAACCTAGTAACAAACATTAATTCAGGAGATAATCATAGGAGGCTTCAATCATCTCCTCCGTTACTAGGACCATGTGCGTTTGGGTTAAATGACATACCCCCGCCACTACTAGACCCCATCCACATTTGATCAGACGACACAAGTCCACTTGATTCAGCTTCCATAGGGTCAAATTGTTGTCCTTCATAGAACCCTAGTGTTCTAGAATCTAGTGGTACTTGACTACTAGATCCGGCTAAAGCAGCATAAGGTGCCCCAACATCAAACCCATTGATCAATGGATCTCCAATGCTTGATCCATTTACCATTGGATCAAATGGCACACTCCCAATTGTCAAAGGATCTATGGGTGTTTGGCTACTAGAGCCTGATAACATTGGAGCATAAGATACTCCATCATTAAACCCATTCATTATAGGGTATACTGGTGTCCAAACACTTGATCCACCGACCATAGGGTCATACGGAGCGACCCAACTGCTTGGCAGCCCACTAACAATCCCTTTACCTTTTGGGTCAAGCCTTGGGCCGACATAAGTACTTCCTCCCATAACATTGGAAGGGACAGTTGATCCACCAGCCATAGGGTCATATGGAGCGACCCAACTGGTTGGCGGCCCACTAACAATCCCTTTACCTTTTGGGTCAAGTCTTGGACCAACATAAGTACTTCCTCCCATAACATTGGAAGGGACAGTAACACATCCATTATTTGACTCCCTTTCTTGCAGAAGCAAACTCACCTCTTCATCCAAACTATCTTTAACCTCTTTAAACTTAAGAAACAAATATTCAAGAGTCGAACGCTCATTGAATTCATTAATAGGCCTCTCCCACAAAGGATTTCCTTCCGTCTCCTGCCTTATCTGATCAATTTCCTTCCCCTTCTTTTTTTCCGCGTGAACCAAGTCATTGACTTGGGTGAGGTGGAAATTAAGGTGCTTTTGTTGCAAGCTCCGTTGAACTTCCACTAAATCTCTAGTTGTGTCAATAGCTCGCTCAGGTGGCTGCTCACCAAGGAACTTCTGCATAATTGCATCAGGAGATGGGTGGCTAAATGAGAAGGGCTTTCCCCCTGGGGAGAAAGTGAGAACCATGACCTCTGCACCACAGAGAGTCACAAGTTCACTGGCTTTCTTCATCAGACCATTTTTCCGCTTGGAGAAACTGACTAAGCGCGCAGGCTGATCGCCTATTCTCACAATAGGACGGCGTGTCATGGCTTAATTAACTTGAGTGATTTAGTATACTGCTATATTAATATAGAAATAATGTTATAGAAATAGTGATGGTTTTGCCAATGAGAAAAAAGGGTATTTATAGGAGTTTTATTTCCTCACTTTTTATTCTTAAAATCCATGTTGTTACTTTATTGTTTTAATATATTTAATTACTTTCCTAATTATCCTAAGTCTAGATAAGCTTTAAACTTTTTGACATCATTAATTTCGTACCATATAAATTTATATTGGTGATTTATCGAATTTTTCATATTTAGCTTTATTCCAACCACTTATATTTAATTATTTACCAAAGTTTTTTTTTAAAAACCGTTATATGTTGTTTAAACAAGTACTATCAGCATCAGAAATAAGTTATCTGACATCGGATGCGACAAACAAGTTTTCGGTCAATCAACTATAAGTCAATAAGCAACAACAATCAGCTATAACTAGTCCTCAGTTGGCTACGAGACTAATATACGATAGATTCTTTAGCAAGAAGATGTAGAACAGACCATTGTAGCAAAATAACATTGTAGAAAAGAACAACATATATTCCTATTTTGCTTGCTGTTAATATGACCAAAATAAATACTCACAAAAATATTATGCTCCATCCGTTCAAGATAAATAGTATTATTATTAATTTTTATGTAAATTTTATTGTACTTTTTGTGAAAAAAACAAGAAAATATTATTATTGGCGTAAAATTGTAAAATTTGATATTGTTATTATTTTTAATGTTAGATCATCAGCATTTTTTTAATTTTGATGAGAATAATAAATTTTTTATAATATTACATCAAATTTCAATAAATCTGACTTAAAAAATATAGTAAAATTATTTTTACGAGAAAATAGACTATTTATCAAATCCAAAAGGATTTAGAATTTGTCGATATCATCAAAACCCCAATTAATTCAAGAGCTCAGTTTTCATGTAAAATTCGTGTTTAACAACTTAGACAATAAAGTTGAGTAGGGTGTCTTTTTTCTTTGAGAAGGGGTTGCTATTTCAAGTATTGCCCCCGCTTCGCTATACTATGGTATCAGGCTGTAGCCAAGTTGTGTCGTTTCATGACGTAATTATTTAACAATTCAGAATAGTTGGCTTTTAATGGTATAAGGTGATACATAAATTTAAAGTGGTAACACATTATTTTCCAAATTCACTTGGGCTATATACTTGGTTTCGAGGCAAAAATATATACGAGCACAATATTTGAGTTGCCTCTAATCCGTTTATATCATTTCTTCAAACCAAATTAATTAAATCTGACCCAAAAGTTATGGGGTTGATAGTTAATTTTGTAACTTTGAGGCAGTTAATAAAAAGAATAAAACTGCAAGGGTTTAAAAAAAAAACCAAGAAGACACGCTGATACGGAAAAGGGGTGAATGTATGTGAAGGAAAACACATAAGTTATCTACAAGTTCTCGGAATACCTTATAGATTAAATCCGAAGCTCGTTGTGCGGAAGATTTCGCTTGTGCTACGAACCACGACCGTCTTGATTCTGCAATCACCACCTCTACTCGTCCGATTCAATATCTCAAGATGGATATTGAATGTTGTTCCACTCTCAAATCCCAGGCACTTGATGGTTGCCAGAGATAGTATTTCTCAGTCTGAGGAGTATATGGAATATTACATGTTGTGTATAAGTTGGTTCCCATAGAGACCCAATTTATAGAATACTGGTTGGACTAAGTCATAGAGTCTCATTCACATAAGAGTTTCTATTTGACTTATCCTCCAAATTCCCCTTATCCCAGTTTGAACGCATCAGTTAGTTAGGGATAATAAATCACGTGTCTAACATCTCCCACTCGGTCAAATGGGATATGCCATATACATTCTCAAGACTCGTTGAATACTCATCTCTTCATACAGGAAGTAAGGCGTGTGACCAGACGAGAAAATTATAAAAGGGTAGGAGTGCTATATCAAATATAATCTATCAACATAGCACGTCCTTGTTAGTCAAAAAACTTGTTTATGCCCCAGACATTATGATTACATCAATTTAAACATCTTTAACCCCTCATAAATGATGTTTAAACCCCAATCAGTTTACTTGCTCAAGATCAACCTTTTGAACCGTATGTTCAATATGATCGTCCGGACATTGAGTCACTAAATAGAGATGTATATCATAATTGTCTTCCTTAGATCCTCATGCCAATTATCTTTAGATTAACAGCTTTCCCAACAATGCTCCGCGAGACTGACTGTAAGTGCAAAGCCCTTAGGTCGGCATTTCAAAGTAGCATCATTAATCTTTGGATTCTCGACATAGTTCTAAGTCACATAGGGCATAATGTGATGATATATAGATCACTAGAACTCACACAGTGATGAAACAGGGGTCATTCAATCACTTTTTAAGGTCGAATTATAGTCACATACAGTATGAAATGTATGCTACGATGGAACTCCCACTCGAATTGGGCATGTCATACTCTAACATCGTACGAATCTTAGTCTAGTTGCCCTCATGGCATCTACCTGAGTCCTCGAAAGAAGTCACTCTCATAGTGCCTCTTTAAGGTCTCACATTCGGACTTTCACAAGGACATTCGAAGTTATGAACCAAACACTTCGAATTGATCTATATAAAATAGGTCTCATCTTAACCGTATGTTAAGGCGATATATTATAATGTCATTTGCCACCCCCTTTAAGTGTCAAATACATTATTACACTAGTACAGATTGGATATTAGGAAACGTACCTTAGATAGCGCTTTTAAAAAGCGCTATCTAAGGTATACACTTACATAGCGCATCCTCATTTTCAAATTTAATAACCAAAGAAAAATAATAATAATAATAAAAAAATTTAACTAACATAGCACTTATTAGAAAAACGCTATCTTAGTAAAAGCTTACATAGTTCTTTTTAGAAGCGCTATGCTAGTATAAACGCTTCATATAGGATACTAGCACATGCCCGTGTCCAAGGCCACGTGAGATTTTTTTTTTTTTAATTTTTTTTTAAATTTTTAAAAAAAAAATTTTTTAAATTAAATTTTTTTTAAAGGGCAAAATGGGAAAGGGACAAATGTATGAGGGCAAAATGGGAATTTCGCCGGTTGTAACTGTTCAAAGAACTGTTAGGGGGGGTTTGTTTTATACTATAGATAGGGTTATTATTTTTTTGTTTTATTTATTTAGGCCACGCATCTCTCTCCTTCCCTTCCATATTTCCCGTTCTCTCTTCTCTCCCACGCACTTTCATTATTCAAAATCAACGAAAATCATCGCCTTGTTTTCGCAACGCAACCGCTGCCGCTCTCCGTGCGCCTCTCTCTCCAGATCTCGAGCACCTCACATCTTCGAAGAAGAGACGAACGGAATTGCGATCGATTTGAACGGCAAATTCTAAAGCCACCACCCAGCCACCGCCGCACGCCCGCACCAGTTTTGCCAAGGTATTTCGATTCTCTCCCGTGTCCTCCAGGTAACGCGTCTTTCTTTGCTTCTACTCCATTCTCTTCCCCTTCTTTGTTGATTTTATTCAAATTTGTTTGGGTTTGATTTAGATCTAATTTTATTTTTTTTCAATTTTAGGGGTTTTGATCTCTCTCATCTTGCAATTTTCTGGGGTTTTATGGATTTTTATTGAGAGCAATCAATTCTTAAGCAGTAGGAACTACAGAGGTAAACATATATTTTCGATTTTACTACTTTTCTTTTACTCTTTGTTGCAATTTTCTGGGTTTTGGGTCAATTTGGTCATTAGTTGTAGTTCAACTGTTTGTTAAAATGTCTGAATGGATAAGTTTCTGCGTTTAAGTGAGTTATCATGTTTGAAACAGTTTTAATATGATTGCTGATGTTTTCACACATAATTCAGGAGCTATTGACAAGGCATAAGTCAACTGTTGCTGAATTCCTTTCTAAAACCTATGACTGGGTAAGTTTCTGTGTTAAGTTATCTGTATGGTGGTTCTAATTTTATGGATTCAAATATAACTCCATGCTATGGGCTTTCATCTCTACACAAAGCATTGTGGTTCTTGTTCTTCTTTGTCATATCTCATTATGTCAGAGGTCAAAATGATCTCAGGTTGGAGACAAGTATTTCCATGATTGAGGCTTGTAGCTTCTGTAAGTTGTTTATGCCCGCAGTACAGGTTAGATTACGAACCAATGAGTAAAGTTTATATGAGTCCATAAACTGATAAGTGATTCCCAACATTCAATGCTGATATCCATCCTATATTTTGATGAAGTTATCATTTTTTTTTTTGAAATTAATCCTCTCTCAGATTTGTAAATATTTGAAACAGAAAAACTGAGTTGCTCTTGGTATAGTTTGCATCTTCAATAGTGATATAATCTGAAGCCATGACAGTCTAACTGTGCCACTCTCGATTGATTGTCCTGAAGTTGTTCCCTTATGCTCATGATTTTCCACAATTCAGCTCAAATCTGTACTAGTGGCAGTATCTAACTGTGCCACTCTCGATTTTCCACAATTCAGCTAGGTAACAGCTATAACTCCCTATTGTTTTTATTTTGGTATTTTGTTTTGTTAATTTTCTTTGAATGAGTTGTGGCGTTTGTAGCTTTTACTATATGCTTTCTACTTTAAATTGACTATTATACTCGGACTCTTTGGTTTACCGTGGCGGACCCTTCATAAGAAGGCTTGAATACCTAAAAGAGTCCGATCATCATAGATCTTGGTGTTGTTGTTGGCACTGTCGATGCATTAAATCTCTTAGAGGTGTTTGGGAAAATCTTGGTGTATTCATCTTTGATATCCAAGTTAATAATTGTGGTATTGTTTGGTAGAGATAATCTTGTACAGTTCTGCAAATCTGGTGAATCCCAGTGGGTTGTTCTGCCCAAGCCAGAAAATAATTGGAGTATTGTTGACTTAATATTTTTCATGGGTATATATCTTGAACCATGATGGCAGAATTGGGGAAATTAGACTGATTCCAATGCACAATATGGCAGAATTGGGGAAATTAGACTGATTCCAATGCTTATGTCTCGAATTCTTCAATTAGATTTAGTTACGTTTGTGTATTTATGTGTTTATATATATATATATATATATATATATATATATATATATATATAGAATCACTTTTTATTTCTACATGTTGCTTCAGTTAGTCACCTGTAACTGAGAAGTGAGAAGTCCTGTAAATATACTGAAGTTACCTTCCTCATTTTATATATGAATTTAATAAACATAAAAGGAAAAACAGACACTGATATGCAGGTGATATTGCTTCCTTAGTGTCAACGATACTTTTAGAATTTAATGTTGTGACGGACGGAAGCTTTTTCTTATAAATTATGAGAAAATACACCTGATAACTAATTCAAGAATCTATTTTGCTTGAATTAATTTGATATTCATGACAAACACAACTAAGATTTTAACTCTGAGCATGATCAAGAAACAGCCTTGAGCTCTGTCTTCTTTCTCCTTGCAAGAAAATTACTCGACGATTCTCATGTGTACGGATTTATCATATTCCTTATCGTTTATAACTTACGGTATTGAAACTTTGACTCATATTTCAGGTAAAATATCTAGGCGAGGATGGGTTCAAAAGCCCTGTCGTTGGGGCTGCGGCTGTCTCTAATCCATGGGACCTCTTGGTTAGTACTTCTTGAAAACTTACTTGACCATTAATTGACCCATTTTGAATGGAAATGTCTTATAATTATGCAACTAATGCATGTCCGGACTCTTTTCCGACTGTACATCTCTTGCTCAGAATTTAAAACCAAGAAAAAGTGTTAACTTTGACTTCCTCAAAAAACAAAGTTTATATAGAAAGTGTTCTAAATTGCATGTCGTTCGCTCCTCTTCCCCTTTGGCAGGTTGGTGACAGGTTTTTCAGCCGCGGGCTTATGCAGAAGTTCTATGACAGAGTTTTAGGAGGTGGCTTAAAGGGGGCTGCCAAGAAGTAAGTCTGCATGACCTTCCTAATGAATATCTTCGAATGAAGTTAACTTGAGTTCTATTACAGAAAGCCTAAATGATTTGTAAAATTTTTAGTTGCTCAAGGAGTGCTGATCTTATGAATGATATGAAACTATAGTATTTATTCTTACATGATTAAATGTGGGTTTCTTGCAGGCACCAGGATATATACACTCGTCTATCAGATTGGGAAGGCATTGAAAGGGTAATCCATCTTCTCTTCTCTTCTTTCTTTCCTAACTTCTCTCATATTGAAGTCTAAGATCAGGGTAGTTCTGTAAAATAAAAAAAAATAAGGGATCATCTTACTGATTTTACTAAACTCTAGTTGGTTGTGCAATTTTCCATCTTGAAATTTTTATACCGAAAAGGTTAGTTGTTGAAATTTACAAACCAGCTGAAAATCTGTTACATTTCTGTTACATTTCTCTTATTATGTCTAACTGTGGATTTTATTATTATTCAGCAAAGGATCCAAAGAGAAAGACCCTGTCCAAAGAGCTTGAGAAGGAAGAAAATATCTTAACCATTTGAAGTTTTCATTATCAAAACTTACAAGACCCTTTGTGCCAGTTTAAAAATGAATAATTTTTTTTAACTCTTGTTAGTTTATAACTCTTTTGGATGTTTGTAAGAATTATTGTTGTGTAATAAATGAAAGGTTGATTATTATTGTTGAATGGAATGATTGTTAGTTTCTATTAATTTTTATTTTTATATAATTTAAAATAGGTGCAGCAGGAAAAAAAAACGCTTTCGTAAAAATGCTATGCAAGTTTGATTACTAAAAAAATAAAAAAAGCGCTTAGATAGCACATAAAAAACGCTATGTAAGTTTATTTCTAGAAAAATAAAAAACGTGCTTAGATAGCGCTTTTTAAAAACGCTATCTAAGTTTGAGAGCTTATGTAGCACATAAAAAACGCTATGTAGGTTGATTTTTTTCAAAATAAAAAAAGTGCTTAGATAGCGCTTTTTAAAAGCGCTACCAAGTTTGGGAGCTTAGATAGCGCTTATAAAAGCGCTATGCTAACTTGCATAGCACTAGCTTAGATAGCGCTTATAAGCGTTATCTAAGCTAAAAAAAGCGCTATCTAAGCTCAAATCTGTACTAGTGATTATCTCATCATGCTCGCTCATATAACGACAAGGCGAATTACCCGTGTGAGAGGGCTAATTCTAGTCCTTCAGACATCTTTTTTATTAAAATGTATACCACATAATTTTCAATCAATAAATATCCCATAAACTCAACAAGGAATGAAAATGAAAAATATGTATTAAATTCAAAACAATAATGAACATAATAATGTCTGCAAGGTGTTCAAAAATAACTAATCAAATCCTACGAAGCCCTAAACACGTCATATGTTTATGTAATCGTCTCTAGTGAAATGGTACTTAATGTCAATGTGTTTGGTCCTACGATGGTACTTAGGGTCCTTGGCAAACCCTAAAGCAGCCATGCTATCACAGTTAATAAGTATAGGACCATTCACATTAGGTGTGACATCAAGATGTTGTAAGAACCTCCTTAACCAAACGGCTTTCCCGAGCATTTCGAGCAAGCAATGTATTTTGACTCCATCGTGGAAAGGGATATGCTTTCCTGTTTCTTGCTACTCTAAGAAATAGCTCCACCACCAAGCAGAAATGCATAACCTGAGGTAGATTTACGTTCATCTACATCTCCAGCCCAATCCGCATCAGTGTACCCTTTTAGGCTCAAGTCCCCACCACGATAACAAAGAACCATATTTGCTGATCCGTTCAAATAGTGAAGAACCCTCTTGACTTCTTGCCAATGTGCGGGGCCGGGGTTGCTTTGGAATCTACTTAAAATTCCAACTCCATGACAAAGGTCAGGACGGGTGCATAACATTGCATACATCAAGCACCCAACTGCCACTGCATAAGGAGTGTTAGTCATTCTTCTCTTCTCTTCTTCATTCTTAGGGCATTGGCTTATACTAAGAATACAACCTTTTTCCATTGGAGTGACGACGGATTTGTAGTTAGTCATACCAAAACGTTCTAAAACTCTCTTTACGTAAGTCTCTTGAGACAAACCAAGAAGTTTCTTTGAATGATCCCTAACGACCTTAACTCCAAGCACATAATTTGCTTCACCCAAGTCTTTTATCTCGAGTGATGAAGATAACCACTTTTTAGTGGCATTTATCATCTCCTTGTCATTCCCGGCAAGTAGTATATCATCAACGTATAATGATAAGATTAAGATCTTTCCCTTAGACCATTTAACATACACACAATGGTCTTCCTCAATCATCACAAAGTCAATTGAGGTTATTGCTTGGTGAAAGCAAATATACCACTGTGTAGATGATTGCTTGAGTCCATATATAGAACGTTTGAGGCGACACACTTTGCGCTCATGTTCCTTGACTTCAAAACCCTCTGGTTGAGTCATATAGATCTCTTCACCTAGTTCCCCATTGAGAAATGCAGTTTTAACATCCATTTGGAAAAGTTCTAAATCCATATGTGCTACTATAGCGAGAATAAGGCGAACTGAAGAAAATCTCACCACCGGGGAGAATGTCTCTTCATAGTCTAGACCATCCTTTTGGGTATAGCCTTTCGCCACAAGGCGTGCCTTATACTTGTCAATTGATCTGTCTGCCTTGCACTTGACCTTGAAAACCCACTTGTTTCCAATTGCCTTTTTCCCAGGAGGAAGATCAACCAACTCCCAAACATGATTCTTGTACATAGAGGAAATTTCATCTTCCGTAGCAGATGTCCATTCATCACTATTAGGTGAAGAAATTTCTTCTTTGAATGAAGTAGGTTCACAAGCGTCTAAAGCTTCACATAGAAAAGATTCCCCTTCGATCTCAAATCGACGGCGAGGAATTTTTCCACGTTGACTTCTTCGCTCTGGTGGAAGACTCCCACTGGAATCAACATTCCTACTTGGATGATAATCTTGACTCTCATTGGCGACCACGGACTCAACCGTATTGTAAGTACCCAAATCCGAATCGCCAAAATCCGTTAGAAGTTAACCGGAATCCGTTAACTGGCCCACTCGAGGTTAACCGAAACCCGTTAAGCTCCCCGTTCTCGAGCCGACAGGACGTCCCGGAACTGCCCCGTGCATTTCAACGTCGAAGCGTACTCAACACACGTCATCGCACGAAAAAGTACAACTTTTCCTGAAAAATGCACTTTCCGACCCTTTCCGGGGGCGTTTCAGACATTTTTCGGACAGTTATTTAAAAAATGGACAAAACTGGGAATAATGTCACAAAAAACCATGACCTGGTGAGTCACAGGGGCACGTGGCACGCATGCCACAACCCTCCGGTCAACATCAATCAGATTTCAGTGTGAAAAGACCAAAATACCCCTGGGGTGCAGTCCAAGTCCGGCCGGACTCTTTTGCAGGCAAACCAGAAATGCCAGCAAGTCCCTCCAATTTCAAAAATACCACAAAACCCCCTGGAATTCAGGCTAAGTCCGTCCGGACTCTTTTGCAAATTTCACCTACAAATACAGAGGGATGTCAACATTCAAAAAAAAATAAAACTTACTCCATTTCTCTCCACAGCCACGGCATAACCAGTTTTCACCACCTCCCGTGCCTCGTTTCGCCTCGATTCGCGTGAAAACTCCGTATTTCAATCAAATACAACCCCCACCACCTCGAAACACCGTTCCAAACACCTTTTCCTATCCCGTATATGCCTCCCGAGCCAAAAGAGTCAACCCCTAGCCATAGGTAACACTCTCTCTCCCTAAATACTTGTTCCATCTCGGTTTATGCACCAGTCGCTACAACCGTTTCGAACGAACGTTGTTGAAATGTAGACGTCACCGTCAATGGGGTCTGATACGTTTTAGTCCCAGATCCTCTTCTCTTCCCGTAAAAGAAGTAATCTCGGGTTAAAACGGCGTTTCGGCCCCGTTCTGTTACTTTTATGTCATTTACAATTCCGGATTGTTTGATCCGTTGAACGTCATTTACTTTCATGTCATTTACAAATTCCGGATCGTTTGATCCGTCGATCGTCATTTACTTTACGTAACTTTACAATTCTGAGCCATTTGGTTCGTTGAACGCAGCTTTAAAATCTTGGTCGTTTGATTTCGTCGATACCGCACTTTAAATACTGTCATTTACAAGTCCGAGCCGGTTGGCTCGTGATAGTATTTACTTATCAAAGTCCGAGTCGCAAAAATGATTCGTTGATCGCATATTATTTAATGCTTTTTTCCCGTAAAATCGCTAACAATGTAATGCCCGATTCAAAACCGGAGTTCGACATTCGAACTCTCTTTCAAAATGCGTGAAATGACGTTTGGCATCCAAACGATCATCTTCAAACCTAAAATCCGACATTTGACATTCAAATATCATTTAATGCTTTTTTCCCATAAAATCGCTAACAATGAAATGCCCGGTTCAAAACCGGAGTTCGACATTCGAACTCTCTTTCAAAAATGCACGAAATGACGTTTTGCATCCAAACGATCATCTTCAACTTAAAATCCGATGTTTTACATTCAAACACTCTTATCTTAAAAGTCAACATTTGACACTTATGTTAAAAGATCAAAATCAGCACTCGTGTCACTTTTCCTAAAAAATTCTGAAACTGATTTTTGTCATTCAAACGCTTGCCTTTTCAAAAGGTATCACATAATCAACGTTTGACATTCAAAACCAAGATTAAGCTTGTCATTCAACCCCCCATTTTTAAAATGCAAACCAACACACACACACACATTTTCTAGAAAGGTAGAAAGACTTGTCATACAAGGTGTTTCGGGTGATCTTAAAATACTCTTCTCGAAACGTAACGTGACCTCCGAACCAAACATTCTCTGGTACTCAAAAAGCCTTTTCCTCGTTTTTGCTACCAATAAAAATGACACCCCTTTTCAAAGCTTTTTCCTAAGTTTTTGCTACCAATAAAAACGACACCATTTTCACAAAAGCCGTTTTTCAACGTTTGGGCTCAAAATACAAAACCGCGTGGCTACTCCTCTCCTTCCCGAAATCGAGGTCTCAAACACCAACCCAACGAAAGACAACCGCGCTTCGCTCCACCGCGAATCCCAGGTAATTTCACGTATGTTGATCTATTTGATCATTAGGTTGAGACAATTCCCCACCTACGCCAAGAGATGTCAAATGTTCTTCCTCCATCTCAAAGAGTTCGAAATCCTTTCTGACTTCACCGATTTGTGGGAAATCATTCTCATTGAAATCGATATCACGAGACTCTATTTTAGTCATCCCAACTTCAGGTTTTCCACCGTACATTACATAACCCTTAGAGGTATCAGAATACCTTTTGAAAACACACTTGTTTCCTCTAGGGCCAAGTTTTCCAAACTTATTGGAAGTACTGTGGACATAACCTACACAACCCCAAGGGTGTAGATGCCCCAAATTAGGCTTCTCACCTTTCCACAATTGGTAAGGGGTTGTAGAGACTGATTTAGAAGGCACTCGGTTAAGGATATACGTGGCAGTCATAAGTGCATCACCCCAAAATGAAATCGGGAGATTTGATTGTGCCATCATCGACCTAACCATCTCTAACAAGGTATGTTTCCTTCGTTCTGCAACACCATTTTGTTGCAGAGTTCCAGGAATCGTTAACTGCCTTACTATCCCCTTTTTCTCACACAATCCCTTAAATTGATCAGACAAGTACTCGCGGCCCCGGTCAGTTCTTAAAGTTTTTAGGCTTTTATCCTTCTGATTCTCTACCTCTGCCAAGAAGCGCTCAAAACAATTAAATGCTTCATGGCAGTGAGAAATAAGGTAAAAATATCTATAGCGCGTGTAGTCATCGATAAAAGTGAAAAAATAGGAAGCACCATGGCATGCTTTTACATTCATAGGTCCGCAAATATCTCAATGGACTAACTCTAATGGCTGTGTGACCCTTTTAGCCTTACCAAAAGGCTTTCGGTAGGCTCTTCTCGCCAAACAAGGCTCACACGCAGGTAAATTAACTTTTGGGAGAGAACCCAATAGTCCTTCTCTAGCCAATCTACTCATTCTGTCCTTTCCTATATGTCCAAGTCTAGCATGCCACAACTCAGAATTAGAAGTATCATATACCACACAAGAAGTGGCATTAGCAGAAGATAAAGAATCCAATAAATCTAAGTTAAAGAAATTTTCTGACAAAAAACCATGTCCCAAAACCATATTGTCAAAGCAAATATCCAGCTGACTACCGCTAAAATTAAAAGAATATCCTATTTCTAGCAATTTTACTACTGAAAGTAGATTATAGCGAACTCCAAGTGCGTAAAGTACTTCATGCAAAGTCAAACTGCGTCCATTCCGCAAAAGGAGCTGGTATGAGCCAACCTCTTTGCCTTCCATGGTCGAGCTATTTCCCATGAAAATGCTTCGCGTACCAGCTGGAATCTTCCTATAATCTACAAATCCCGCATGATCCCATGTCACATGTTTTGTGGAGCCTGAGTCTACAATCCATTCAGGGAGAGAGTCAGCTAACAAAACATGAGAGCAAACACAAAGTTTCATAGATATAGGATTTAGAGGTACCTTCTTGGGCTCAGGACAAGTCCGAGCAAAATGACCCAAGGTTCCACAGTTGTATCACTTTTGCTTAGCATTATTCTTCTTGCCTCTGCGTTTAGCAATCTTGCCAGCTTTTGGCCCAGTTTTCTAAGCCTTCTCGCCTTTATTACCCTGATTCTTACGCTGCCCATTTGGCTTGCGATGATCATCAAGAGTAACAAGAGCAAGGTCACGAGTCGCAGCACTCATCGCGCGACTTGCCTCATGGCGCTCTGCCTCAAGCTCAACATGACGGGAAACGTCTGCAAAAGTCTGAATGGAGTCTGTATGAGTTAGGATCTGCCTCAAATTACTCCACGAGTCTGGCAGTGAACGAATCACAGCTTGGACTTGCTGCTCATCACACAAGATACTACCAGCAGCACGAAGTTCACGAATCATACCAGAAAACTCACGTAGCTGATCAGGAATGGATCATTTCTGGTCAATCTTATACGATTGAAACTTGTATGTCAAGGTACGAAGCCTTGTTGCAGATGTGTTACCAAATGCAGCTTTAATTTGGTCCCATATGTCCTTAGCAGTAGAGCAGTTCTCAAATTGCCCAATCAGGTCGTTGTGCATGCTGCTCAATATAGTAAAACGAGCACAACGGTCCTTCTTGACCCATGACTTAAAAACCTACATGTTCTGACGGTGTTGGGCGATGGTATTGCTACCCATCTCTGGCTCAAGTATCACAGTATCAAGGTTCTCAAGAACCTCTTGCTCGTTTAGCAAGTATGTGATCTTCATTTGCCAAACACTAAAATTTTTGCCATCCAATTTCTCACCCTTATTCAAATCAGCAATTACGTTCTTTGATGCCATTTCACTATAACATATTACAATAGAGACATTAAGCATACAATATTAATTCACTTTTATCATAAAAACTCAACAATAAATATACTTGTATCATACATGAAAAGGAGAGAAAATTCGCGTGGCTCGTAATCATAACCTTAAGCATGCATAATAAAAATATATTCATAATTGATTTTTAAATAAAAGAAGATATAGTGATAGAACAAATCCACCAATTAAAGCTCATTAAAATAATTTCAGCAATTCCAGAAAATTTGTATGGGACTTGTATAGTCTCAAATTTATTTTTCATGCAAATTTATTTGTGAATATACATCATAAAATGACATTTAAGGCACATAAATAATTCAGATTACTCAAAAAATTTGAAAAAATTCAGAAAAGTGCATTATTATGTAACTATACCAGAGAAAAAATTTCATGATTTTCTGATTAATATTTTCCACTCTGATAAATAAAATTTGCACGAAAACACACACAAAAATACATGAAACAGATTACTGCTCATCAAAAAATTATGGAAAATATACTGACCTGAATAACATTATTCTAAACATACAAAAAATATTTCATATTTTTCTGGGTAGTAAAAACTATTTTTCCTGAATTTATCATGCAGCGAAATACTTAAAAATTCCAGAAAAATATATTCTAATCATGAAGAAATTATGACAAAAATCATAGCATGTTATGGCAGAAAATTAAACATACAGTAAAATTTCAAAATTTTCTGGAAATTATAATTATATTTATTGATTTTAATACACGTGAAAAATACAGAAAACTTATCTCTATTACACTAAAAATTATGAAATAATTTTCCATAGTGCATAACACTATTATATGCATACGATAAAAGTTTCATAACTTTCTGAGTTATTAAAATATTTTTGATGAAATAGCATATTTAAAATAAATCCATAAGATACTCAAATTAAATGGTTAATATTGACTAATGCCCATGAATGAAACAGCCACATACACCAAAAACACCAAAACACTTTATGTTTGACATTTTCTTTTCTACCCAGGTGAGTGCCGCAAAGGCACAACAACCAGCGCATATTCCGTCATTTCACTTGTTCATCGTCCCAACTTTAAAAAAAACATAACTCTTTCAATACCAGACCAAATTAAACAAATAAAGTGTCTACAAAAAGATCTCACAGTGTAGAAAGAAACTTATGTTAACACTTTTTATCAGATCTGAATTTAACATCATCAAAAACAGCCATGAACATCACAAAAAAAATCATAATATTTGAAACTTAAAACTGCAATTACACAAAATTTACATGGCCGAATTTGATGAATTTTTAGTATGTTATTCTACACATTATTATCTACGCATGGATATCAAAAACGCAGAAAACGGACAAGATTTGAATTTCGAAATCAACAAACCCAGTTGGTTAAAATTCTAATTCAAAAATTCAACATCAAATAACAAACAATCAAGACATCAATAGTGAGCATCAAGCTATGAGGCTCTGATACCAATGAAAGAAAACACATAAGTTATCTACGAGTTCTCGGAATGCCTTATAGATTAAATCCGAAGCTCGTTGTGCGGAAGATTTCGCTTGTGCTACGAACCACGGCCGTCTTGATTCTGCAATCATCACCTCTTCTCGTCCGATTCAATATCTCAAGATGGATATTGAATGTTGTTCCACTCTCAAATCCCATGCACTTGATGGTTGCCAGAGATAGTATTTCTCAGTCTAAGGAGTATATGGAATATTACGTGTTGTGTATAAGTCTGTTCCCATAGAGACCCAATTTATAGAATACTGGTTAGACTAAGTCATAGAGTCTCATTCATATAAGAGTTTCTATTTGACTTATCCTCCAAATCCCTTATTCCAGTTTGAATGCATCAATTAGTTAGGGATAATAAATCACGTGTCTAACAGTATGTTTATATACATCCCTCGGTATTCTCTCTCAATCATTCGGCAGAAACAAAACGTAAAACACATCAGAATTCGAAGCCATGGTTCTCTACTTGTTTATAAGAAATAAGAATAATTTTTGGCTGCCTTGAAAATTGCTTGAATACTTTTTTAATTGGGTTTTTCGTGTAAAGTAAATTTGACCATGATACCTCAGTGTGTTGTAGTATATAGAAGTGATACACAATATGAATATTTCTACATAGTTTGTTTCTGCGATTCTAAAGAAAATCAAGTTATCATAAATCCCAAATCTGTGAAAGGTTAATTTGATAATTATAAATTAATTTTTGAGTGTGAAACCTTTACCATTAGAAAGTACTCGTCGTTACTTTTCCAACGATATGTTGCATGCGCAAAACGGAGTTCGTATGAGCATGTTATGGCATCCGAAAGTTTGAGTTTAAAACATGAAAATCTGGAAATTAGGGTTTTGGGGAAGTAGATTACTGTAGCCACGTGTCACATTCACATTGGCTGAAACAAAATTTTGCCATTCAACCATTTCCAGGGGTTGGAAAATTATGAGAAATTCAGTAATTATTTTTTACAGTTTCCCTTTTTTGTGAATTTTTCTAGAATTTTTCGTTGACTTTGACTATCACTTGATTAGTTTGACTAGTCAACCGTATATTATGTTTTAATATCTTCCTAATGTTCAGAAATTATGAAAATTGTACAAAAAACTCAAAATGAGATATAAGTTTTACAGGATTTTTTTCCAGAATTATATGAATGATTGATTTTTTCAAATTATTGCAATCACATTGTTTGAGTTGTAAAATTTTATTTAGAAAAATTTAACAGTTTGCGCATGTGCTAGCAGTGGGAGACCTTATGAAATCTTGAACAGTAAAGACACCTCCTAAATGTTAGTTTTGAAATATTAATTTTTCAAAAAATTGTGAAAAATTAAAAAAGATATTTTTCATATAAGTTTAATTTTGAAATATTAATTCATGAAAAATGATTTTTTTTTTTTATGTAATGATTAACATGTATAAATACATGTTTGTTATGTAACATGTCTTGATGTGAATTAAATCAGAACAAACATTGATTAAAGGTATCGAAAGACGTGTGCAACCTAACCAATAATTAATAATGTTAAAAAAAGCAAGTATTTCATTGAAGAGAATTTGAAGTTAAAATCTCAAATCCTCAAAGATAGGATTAAATTGCATTTTATCTAGAATCTTCTAATTGTGATTACAAGATTAGCGAAGTCTTTCTTCTCTTTATATGGATAGGAATATCATAATCTAATTGTGCTTTAGGTAGAGTTTATGTTTTGTGCAATTATCCTTTTTTGCATGAAAATATTAAGTACGATGACCGTTATATTGATAACGCACAAGGACAAAATTATATTATAACTTAGCATAGAGCTTACTTACCATAATAGCTATGAACACAAGTGTTCTAAGCATTAAGATCATTATGAATAAAGATTAAGTTTATCATGTAGTGAGCTTTAGCTTGATCATAATGGTTTAAGTCTTTATACAAGTTTAAGATTAAAATCTTGAAGCTTTAAACACTAATTAGTGTTAGTAGAACATAATTAAGACACCATTGAGTGATAAGAATAAGCTAAACAACCAAAAATCACTTACGATAGCACAAATGTCTATTAAAGCTACTCCAAAGTAACGAGAGGCTAAGTATGATTTATGCACGAATGTCAATTTTTGAGAAATAACCCTTTTCACAAAGGTTACAAGAAGTTTTTCGTGATAACTTCATTTGCTTTAAGAACAACACATTATTTTTCAAATTTGATGACACACCTATATAGTAGCTTTTCTAAAGAAGATTGGATGATAAGAATATGGCGGTGGCTCAATATTGGCTTTATGAACCTTTCATTTTGAAAGCATAACAATTCATTGTCAATAAGTAAATATGACAATCAAGATTGAATGATCATCTTGGCTATAGTTTGACCCGATGAGACACTCACCATGAATTATTATCATATGATTAAAAGGAAAGCTAACAAAAAGGGTTAACAAGTAGATTAAGTTGCTTAACATAAAAAAACCTTGTTGTTTCATATAATTGCAAACTCGTGCATACAAAGTATCTTAAGGCTTCTATTTTTTGTTATAAATATAAGTGATTTCCCATTTACTTGAAGTAAAAGTTGCTTCATCTTTCATTGAAAATCACAACATAAATGCATTTATAATCACAATAGTATGCGTTTGTGTGATGTACCCGATTTTCATTTTTGAAAAATCAAACGGAGTCGCCACGCCGTTTTTAGTTTAGGGCCAAAACTTTGAAAAATGTCCAAAATTAAAGAAAAATGGGTTCGGAGGTCACGTTACATTCCGGGAAGAACGTTAGGATTCACCCGGGATGCCTCGTAAAACGAGTCTTCCTAGCTTAAAACCATTTGTGTGTATGTGTGTGTGTTTTGCAAAAGGAGTTTTCTGGAAGTAAAAGTTTTGACTGGACTGGACTGAAATTTACCAAAATAGTGTGCTTCTGTGAGTGAAAAAGGACTGAAAAATAAAATGGCTATCCATTTCATTCATGTTCGCGCGGATCAGACCGAGGCTCAATCCTGTTCGCGCGGATGGGACAGTAATATTCTTTTTTTTTTGCAGCTTTCCAGTCTGATTCTGTAAATTCCAGAGTTTCAACTGGAGTTACAGAATCAGATCTGGAGTTTGCAACAGAAAATGATAAGTAAAAACATTTTTTGAATTTGGCATCCATGCTTGTCCCCACTTTCCTTAGGCCTTGATTAGTGATCACTAAAGATCATTGGTGGTGATCTACTATATCAAGCCATCCTTAGGATACATTAGGACTTGAAAGCATTTCATTTGCTTGGGATGGGGAGATTTAACATAAAACAAAGATTAATGTATGAAAATTGAATTTAGGTTAAGGATGTATTAACTTTAGAGTGGATTTCTAAGGTGGTCATTAAGATAACCATCCTTGAGATCTTTGAACTCAATGTATCAACTTCACCCTTTTTGTAACCTATAAACCTTAATGATCTTCATCCATGAAAATTGTTCCAAGGTGAAGATCTTAGGTTAGGAAAAACATTTTTAAGGAAGTAAAGACAATTTAGACCATTTAAAATGGTCATCCATGGAAATTTATTTCAAGGTGACCACAATTTAGGTCAAGAGAGAACTAATAACATAAAATGAGAATATGAACCATTTAGTGTGATCATCCATGGAAATGAACTCCAGGGTGACCACACTTTAGGCAAAAAGATCAAGTAACAACTAGTTTATGTAAAGAAAAGGAAGAACAAGCTAAGAAAATATGGATCCTTGTAGAGAATCATCCATGGAGATGAACTCCATGGATATCCTCTTGGATCTAGGACAAGGGATGGAAAATAAGCAAATAAACAAGTTACATCTTTAAAATGTGAGATGTATGCATGGATGAGGGAGATTAAGGTAAGGAGAAGGAGGGTTTACCAATGGTTGTACCCTATCTTCCTTGGATTTGTGTTTGGGGCTTGAATGTGATCAAGATTTGTGTTTGAATTTGGTGTTTGGATGAGTGTTTTTGTTTGGTATTTAGGCTGTTTTCTGGGATTTTCGTGAATATAACAGTAGGGTTTGGATGGTTGGCCTTGTTAAACTGAGAGAGAATGATTGTATTTATAGGCAGAATTTAGGTTTCAAACATGTCCGCGCGGATGAGACTGAGTCTCATTCCTGTCCGCGCGGATGGGAATGCTTGCGTGCCTGACTCTGCAGAAAGCAGTTTTGGCTGCTTGCATTTAATGTAAAGTTGGTCAATTTCTTGGAAATGACTCTTCCCAATCGGTTTTTGACCTATTTTTGATATTCCTTTAAGGCCCTTTCTTGTTAAATTGCCTTAGGAAATGACCAAAATGCCCTTGGCTGTTTATTCGACATGGAAGTTGTTAAATTGGGCTGAAAGAACATTGGCGGTTCAGATTGGGACACTTACAGTAGCCCCTCGGCGATGGCACTTTCGAAGGAAGTGGGGTCGTCGATAAAAGTGAGCTCCCAATCTGCTGGGGAGAAGAGGGTGACCATTTTGGTCCGGGGGAAGGAATGACCATTTTGCGATGCAACCTAATGATAGGCTACCTACGTATCCTTAAGAGGAATCAAGCCAGTCGTAGTTTGGGTCTTTCGACTATCTTCAGACGTTGACCCTAGAGTGACTGTTTTAGGATGTCAACCTGGTAATGATTTTAGTTTGTCGAATCAGAGGATGATTGCGATTTATCGCTTTCCCTATGTTTCGTGTCGAAACCGAAGTGATGGCGTTTAGGTGCCTCAAGCCTTAAAGATGGCATTTTAGGTGCCTCAAACCTTGAAGATGGCGTTTTAGGTGCCTCAAACCTTGATGATGGCGTTTTAGGTGCCTCAAACCTTAAAGATGGCGTTTTAGGTGCCTCGAACCTTGATGATGGCGTTTTAGGTGCCTCAAACCTTGATGATGGCGTTTTAGGTGCCTCGAACCTTAAAGATGGCGTTTTAGGTGCCTGAGACCTTAATGATGGCATTTTAGGTGCCTCGGACCTTAAAGATGGCGTTTTAGGTGCCTCAAACCTTGAAGATGGCATTTTAGGTGCCTCAAACCTTAAAGATGGCGTTTTAGGTGCCTCAAACCTTAAAGATGGCGTTTTAGGTGCCTCGAACCTTAAAGATGGCGTTTTAGGTGCCTCAGACCTAGATGATGGCGTTTTAGGTGCCTCAAACCTTGAAGATGGCATTTTAGGTGCCTCAAACCTTAAAGATGGCGTTTTAGGTGCCTCGAACCTTAAAGATGGCGTTTTAGGTGCCTCGAACCTTAAAGATGGCATTTTAGGTGCCTCAGACCTAGATTTGAAATGATTTCCCTTGATGGTTTGGGATAGATGGTCCTTTAGTGGACTTCACTTGAAGGAATCGGTCTTACGTTTGCTGCCGGCGATGGAGACGAGGAAAGAAACGGGATTTCTTTGGGAGGAATCGGACTTACGCTGAGGGGATGAAAATGAGAAAAGAAACGGGATTACGTTTAACCTTCGCCGTTAGATTTTAGTGAAAATGAGGAAAGAAACTAACTTTCGTTGGAGAAATCGGACTTACGTTTCTTGCTTAAGTTCTTTTGAAAGGGAGTTAACTTGGGTTAACTTTGGTTATCTTCGTTAAGTCAGGATCAAGCAGAGTGCAGGATTTTTAAAGGGCAAAATAGTCCTTTTGCACCCTCATTCCTATCCGCGCGGAGGGAATGAACGAGACGGTTTTAAAAAGGGCCGAGGCCCTCCTTCTTCCTCCTCCCACGGTTTGAACGTATTTTACGAGAGAGACGAGAAAAGACGCCATTGTTGGCCAAAAGCTTCAAAATCACTTCCCGTTTTCTTTGATTTTCTTCAATTCTTGGATTATGGAACACGGGGAAGCTGCTATTCAAGGTCAGGGACGCGGTCCCGTTGCAGAGAGGAGGCTAGAGCTCGTAAGGATGCGAAGGCATTATTCGCTTTCGCAATCGATTACGGAGGAATCCTACCCAGATATGTGGCAGCATTGGTCCGCTGATCCGGATCTTCGCACGGTATTTCTTGAATCCATTCATTGTTCTTGTTGATTTTGTTCGAATAAGGTTTAAATTTTTTTTTATTTTTTTTTGAAAAAAATTGAAAACCCTTGTTCTTGCCATTGAAATTTGAATTTTGATGATTTGCATACTTTGTTGAATATATGAGTAATACAAATATGCATTTTGTTTGAAAAAAGAATGGGCGATTTGCCTTTTTTGAAATATGAGATGAAAATTTTTGCCGAATCCGGGACGGACTTTTGCATGTGGGATTTTTTTGCAATGAGATGATTTTTTTTTATGAATGAGATGAATGTAAAGAGTTATTCATGCATGCCTTTTGTGATTTTATGTGAAAAATGGGACGGAGATTTGCTTCTGTTGGCTCCTTATGAATGAATAAATGAAAAATTGATTATGTGTGCTATTTGTGAAAAGAGGGACGGAGTTTTGCTTCTGTTGACCCCTTGTCATTGACATGTCCCTTTATGTATGAATGAATGATGAATGGTGATTGGTGAAAAACCATTTGTTTTGTGCGAGAAAAAAAAGTGGGGTTGAGTCCATTGTATGCCGTTATGCTGCTAAATTTTTTTTTTCAAAACATTATACTTTTGTATGCAAATGCAACTGCTTATTGACATATCTTTTTTTTACTGCAGGGTGGTGATTGGTTTGTGCGGGATCAGCTAAATAAGCTGAAGACCCGGGGATCAGTGGAGTCTGTGATTAGCTTGTGGGATCGGCTTCCGATTTTGGGTAGGGGGCGATGATGAGTCCGAGGCAGATCGTTATCGAGACTGGTTTGTACGAGTTTGTTGAGTGCTTGAGGGGATTGGTGAAGTTGCCGAAGAGCAAGGGCTTGACTTTGGCTTTGGTGGAGCATTGGTGGGACGTGACCCACACCTTCCACTTCTTTTGGGGCGAGGCTACAGTTACCCCTTCTGACTATGCTGCGATCACGGGTTTGTCCTTTAAGGGACGTAGCATTGAGTGGCGGGATGGCTACAGTGATCGGGAGTTGCAGGATCTTTTGGGCTTTATCCCCATTCCCAAGAAGGGGATGGGGATGGAGTATGCGGTGATTCAAGGGAAGATTGTGAAGAGCATAGCGAGGTATGAGGCGGGTGATGAGAGGATTGCCGCTGATCAGATTGCTAGGTCTTTTCTGTGGTTCGCTTTTTCGAGTACGTTGTTTGGACATGCCGAGGGGACAGCGGTGTTTGCTTTGCTGAGGACGTTGACGGATGTGGAGAGAGCTGGAGAGGTAGCCTGGGGGGAGGCCGGGCTAGCAGAGTTTTACTTTGCTCTAGACAGGTACAGTCGGAAGGCTGTGAGCTCCCTTTCATGCTTTGAGTTTCCGCTGGAGGTACAAGCTTTTGCCTTTTCTTTTCTTTTTTTGCACGTGTTGTTCCTTTTTCCGAACTTAGCTGATGAAATCTTTTCCTTTCGCAGGTATGGGCTCTGGAGTTTTTTGACATTAGGATGTGGCGGCAGCCGGCGGAGCACATTGGAGCATATCCGGCTATGCTTTCCTAGACTAGACAGGCTCGGGAGAAGAGGGGTGCTCGAGGGCGCACGACCCTTAAGTACAAGGAGTGTCGGCCCCTTATGAGAGCGGAGACAGATGAGAGGATGAGGTTCTACCCCTGGGGCCGTTTTGATGTGGAGCAGCTGAAGGGCGCGGAGAGATGGATGGTGGAGTGGAGGATCTTGAGGGGGTTGTCTTGCGACGTCTATTACTTGGGGGATAGGGTGACGCGCCAGTATGGCGACGACGCACCTTTGCTGGCACCTATGGAGCATCCTGCTGACATGATGAGCCTGACTGAGGGTTCAGAGACTTGGGCTTTTTACCGGGGTGGCCAGCACTTTTCCGGGTTTGTGACGGACGTGCCATATTCGACGTTTGTGCTGGAGAGGCTGAGGACGCCCCAGGTGCTTGAGAAAGAGGGGATCCCGGTCGTACGGTACCCTCAGTCAAACTTTTCATACGTCCAGGATGGGGTGAGATTGAGAGTGCAGATTCCTATCCCTGAGAGGGTCCCCCGAGCATTCCGGCCTCATCCGGATATGAGGGTATGTCTCTTTATCGCTTCTGTCTCTTCTTCTTCTTCTCTTTTTTAGCTTCAACCACTTCTAAAGCCTTTGTTTCTGTGCAGTTCCCAGCTACGGTTGTCGAGAAGCTGGTGCGACAGGTGATTGGGGGCAAGAGGTTCATCAAACGGCTCATCACTCGTGGGGCCGCTCGGGGCAGGGAGAGACGAGCACAGCCGGCGCCAGTAGAGCGAGATCCCTCCCCTACTCATTCTGAGCATTCCGCAGACACTCCCCCTTCTCCCTTTACGGATTCCAGCATGTAGCTGCCTCCGGATCACGTCATTCTCGGGGATCTACATGGACAGGGGCATGTTTGGCACCAGGGCGGATCATCTTCACAGGGCCAGGGATCCAACGCGTTTACGTTCGGGTATGATTTCTTCGCCGATCTCGGCCTGCCCTATCATGGCGTACCCACTGGCCTAGACGAGCCTCTTTCTGGAGACGATGATGACGACCCCGAGCCCGAGATGTTCATGGCCGCAGAGGATATTGGCACGAGTCGTAAGAGGGGCCGAGGGAAGGCACTAGCCTCTGATGATTCTGATGAGTGATTTGGTTGTTCAGACAGATACAATTTATTTTTCATGCACATTTTCTTTTCTTTTTTTGGAATGTAATGATCTAGGATTATTGTCATCTACTTTTTTTGTTTATTGTGCATGTGGATGTTGCATGAGCCCGGTTTTGCGGCAAGGGTGTGAATTTTTTTGTATATGAACTGTTTTGGACAGGTTTTGTGCAGGTTTCGAGCGGCTGGGATGAAATACTCCTCCGCGGTGCAGCAGTAAAAACTGTTGTAGACTTTTATCTGATGGTAACATTCCTGTCCGCGCGAATGGGGATGAGACTCAATCCTGTCTGCGCGGATAAGTCTGAGGTCTGACACTGGCATTTAATTTTTTCTTTGGATCTGGTTTTCCCCACTTTTAATTCAAACACCCACTCCAACTACCTGTTCAAACAGCAATTTTCGGGGAGAAGGAGAGAAAAGGCCATGGAAAACTTCAAGAAAATTCCATCAAAATTGTCCCAAGAATCCCAAATTTCTTTCTTCAACAAGTTCAAAGAGTGGTCCCGGGAGATCATGCACGAGAGGAGGTCATTTTTTGAAGAAAGGTACAAGATAAAATGCCTGTGGTCTCTCAAAGAATTGGTTCCGGATTATGAGCTTTTGAGGGCCTCCGCTTCATTTTGGGATACAAGAAGACATGTCTTTCGCTTTTCTTACAATGAGATGGTCCCGACTGTTGAAGATTTCCGAGCTCTGCTTGGTGGTCCCGAGGTGGAGGATATTGCGATTCCTTTGCCCGGAGGAGCTTCCTTTGTTGATAGGTTGTGTAACCTTCTTCATCTTTCCCCGGAGGAAGCATAAGGTATGATCTGTGGTCCCGATCATTTTGACATTTTCGGTCTTCCTGATAGGTTTAGGAGTTTAGGAGTGGTTGGTGATGCATATTGGGATGCTTTTGCACTCTGCATGTTTGGGACTTTGTTCATGGTTTACTCCTTTGGGATTTGTCACCGGGCTTTACTGGATGTGGTTGTTCACTATCGTTTGGGCCGGGATGTTGTGCCCTTGATCCTGGGAGAGACCCTTCATGCTCTTGACAGGTTGGCTACCGGGAGGCGGTATATGCATGGGGGCAGCCCATTTCTGTTGACCATGTGGCTGATGGAGCGCCTGGGGGTTCTTCGCGAAACTTCTAATGCGGTCAAACCTTGGACTTTTGCCAGGAGAGGGGTTACTGTGGATCTTGATGATCAAGGCTCATGGGAGTACTGGATGGCTTGTCGCGGTACTGAGGATATCAGATGGTTGGTGCCTCATTGGCGGGTAGAGACTCGGAGAGTACTTCAGGATGGTTCTTATGTGGTCATGCTTCCGGGGCTTTCTCAGTCCAGTTTTTATATCCGGCTGCGGTTCGGAGACGGTTTGGCTTGGAAGCGAGACTCCTTTGGAGGGCTTTGAGGACATAGCCACCGGGGTGGTGGCCACGCTTCGATGGATGATCCTTCAGTGTTCCCATTTCTTTCTCGAGCATGGAGGTATGACGTCTTTCCTCCTAGGGTTATCCTCAGGCATCCAGGGCATGTGTTTCTGACCACTTGTACGAGAGGCATTTGGGGGAGACTCAGATGGCTATTTTGAGACGGCGTGAGGCCATTGTTGGTGCGGAAGACATGACGGTTTCAGAGAGGAGGAGGGCCGAGGCGAGGGCCAATCCTCATGATAAGAGTGGAGATGTCGTGACTGATTACGTGGCTTATGTCGAGAGACAGGAGGGGAGGATCCCTATGTTATCGGCTCGGTTACAAGAGATGAGAGATGAGGCTAGGGCTACTAAGGCCTTGACAGATGCTGGCTTGATAGATCCTATCCTTACACCAGAGCTCGGTAGGAGGAAGACAGACATTTTTCCTGTGCAGAGGAAGAAGACCCGAAGAGGAGGAAAGAAGAGAGGAGAAGCCAGTACGAGTGGCTTGGAGTGACCTTGAGGTTTCTGAGTATCCCTTTCTTGTCGTAGCAGGCACATTAGTTTGTTATGTATTTTAGTTTCTTTTAGCAGGTTGTAAGTCGTAGGAGTGAACCGAGCTTAGACTCATCAAAAAGCTTTTAACTGTAATGAATATGTGAATTGCTTTAGAGTTTTTCAAAACGCCTTCATGGCTTGATCAATGTGTTGATGACAAAGGATAGCTTTTATTTGTGTTTTAGACCGAACCGTTTTCGGGTGCCTACGTTTCCCTTGGACCAAAGGGCTCAGGTCTCCGTAGTTCGACTCGGTTAATTTTTTTTGGTGCAACCCTGTCTTTTACCTAGGCCGCCCTTTCGGGTTTTCAACCTAGTTGGGTATTACTCTTTTAGAACTTTTATTGGGAGATGACTCGATGTTCCATGCGTAATATCTGCGCAGCTTGTCGCCATTTACTGGGTGTACAAAAGGATTTCCGTCGAGGTCTGCAATATGCATGGCTCCTTCGGAGAAGATTTTCTGAACGACATATGGTCCGACCCAGACAGACTCCCATTTGCAAAGCGGGTTGATGCGGACTGGGGGCTTCTCTTTCAAAACGAGGTCACCTTCCCTGATCTCCCGATGTTTTACTTTCTTATCGAAGGCTCTGGCCATTCTTCCTTGGTAAGCTCAGATATGTTCCATGGCTCTCAATCGGTGTTCATCTAGCAGAGCCAATTCATCATGGCGACTCTGGAGCCATTCGACCTCATTGATCTGGCTTTCTAATAACATGCGGAGTGAGGGAATCTCTAGCTCGATTGGGAGTACGGCTTCCATTCCATAGGTGAGAGCAAATGGCGTTTCTCCGGTGTTCTGTATCCCCAGAGAGCGAGGTGAAGCTTGTCAGGCCAATCTCTGCCTCGGACAGCCATCTTCCGAATGATGTTTTCCAAAGTCTTGTTTGCTGCTTCGACGGCTCCGTTAGTTTGGGGCCTATAGGGAGATGACTTGTGACGGGTTATTCTGAATTACGCCGGCGGCTGTCGCATTCCCCTTCAAAGTGGGATCCATTATCTGAGATGATTTCGGCCGGCAACCCGTATCTGCATATGATGTTCTCTTTGATGAAGAGGGCTACTTTCTTTGAGTTGAGGACTTTGTAGTATTTGGCTTCAACCCATTTGGTGAAATAGTCCATTGCTACCGGGGACGAACTCGTGGCCGTTCTTTGCTGATGGTGTGATTTTGCCTATGACATCAATTCCCCAAGTGACGAAAGGCCAAGGGGTTGTCATGCGGTAGAGCTCGTGTGGAGGTAAGTGGTTGAGGTTCGAGTACCGGCGGCATTTGTCGCGGCTTCGACGGCTGGATGCAGTCAGTTTCTATGGAGATCCAAAAGTACCCCATTCTCAGTATGATTTGCATTAGAGCCCGAGCATTAATGTGGGGCCGCAGGTACCACCATGTATTTCTTTCATGAGTTCGGTAGCCTCTTGCTTGCTGATATACCGCAGGAGGGGGCCTTGGTAATGCTTTTTGTATAGCATATTCCCCAAAATAACATAGTGGGAGGCAAGTCGCTTTAGGGCTGAGAGGTTTTTTGCCTTGATTCCTTCTTTATATTCCCCATCTTCATTTTTGAAAGAGGCTTCGCCATTCTTCGAGTACTGATAAATTTGGGTATACCAGGGATCATTGGCCGGTTCGGCCTCTACTTCGATTTCAAAGCAATAAGCGGGGTTTTCTCTTCTCCCGACTCTGAATGGTTTGACAGATTTTCCTTCAGGTATTTCAACGAGAGAGGCTAGTGTTGCCAGAGCATCTGTGAATCTGTTGCGATCCCTGGGCAAGTAATGAAAGCTGATCTCCTTGAACTGAGTCACTAGCTCTTCCATGTAAGTGTGATATTTCTGCAGACCCGGATCCACGGTCTTCCATCTGTTAGAGACCTGGTTGATGATAAGGGCAGAGTCACCGTACACTTTCAATTCTTTGATATTTCTTTCAAGGGCGGCCTCCAACCCGGCTATGCAAGCCTCATATTCGGCAGCGTTGTTGGTGACCTCAAAATTCAATTTTACCGCTATGGGAGTGTGCTCGTCAGTAGGATCGACCAGAAGCATTCCTATCCCATTTCCCCTTTTGTTTGATGCCCCGTCAAAGAAGAGTTGCCAACGATTTTCTCCTTCTAGAGCAAAGATTCCGTCATCGGGGAATTGGGGCTCAGGTCCTCGGGACTCATTACTTGGGAAGTCGGCCAACTGTTCTGCCATTACTCGCCCTTTCACGGATTTTCTTGTCACATAAGTGATGTCGTATTCAGCCACAAAGAACGACCACTTTTCCAACCTCATGGAGATGGAAGGCTTGTCGAACAAATATTTGATGGGGTCCAATTTCGAGACCAGATGTATCGGGTGAGACTGCATGTAGTGTTTCAACTTTCCCACTACCCAGACCAGGCCTGCGCAAGTCTTTTCACAAGCAGAATAATTGAGCTCGCTTCCTTGAAGCTTTCTACTTACGAAGTAGATGGCATTTTCAACCTTGGAATCTTTCTTCTCTTGAGCTAACATAGCCCCAATTGCTGTATCCGTGACAGTTAGATATAGCAATAGTGGCTTTTGCTGATGTGGCGGGCAAAGAATCGGGGGATTCACAAGGTACGCCTTGATCTTTTCAAAAGCGATCTGGCATTCTGGAGTCCATTCCGTGTAGGCACTTTTCTTCATCAACTTGAAGATCGGCTCGCAGATCGAGGTCAGCTGATTTACAAAACGGCTTATGTATTGCAGTCTTCCCATGAAGGATTTTACTTCTGTCAGCATCCGAGGTGGCTTCATTTCGACTATGGCCTTGATTTTCTGGGGGTCTACTTCAATTCCCCGTTCCGTCACCATATATCCTAGCACCTTGCCTCGTCTTACACCGAAGGTGCATTTGGCTGGATTGAGTCTCATGCTGTGGTCTCGGAGGCGGCCGAAGAATTTTCTCAGATCAACGAAGTGTTGGCCATCGGATCCTTTGGAATGTATTATCATATCGTCCACATAGACCTCAATTTCTTTGTGGATCATGTCATGGAACAAAGCTTTGGCTGCCCTCTGGTAAGTAGCCCCGGCGTTCTTTAGTCGAAATGGCATAACCGTGTAGCAGTACGTGCCCCAAGGGGTCGTGAAGGCTGTCTTGGCTTGGTCTTCCTCTGCCATTTTGATTTGGTTGTAGCCGGCAAAACCGTCAACGAATGATTTAACCTCATAATTGGCCGTGGTATCCACCAGCATGTCAATGTTTGGTAGGGGGAAATCGTCTTTTGGACTAGCCTTGTTCAGATCTCTGAAGTCCACGCAGCATCGGATCTTCCCGTTGGCCTTGGTCACCGTTACTATGTTGGAAAGCCATGTCGGATATTCAATGACCCTGATGAACCCTGCTCTGAGCATCTTTTCTATCTCCTCCTTCACCTGCAGAGACCATTCGGGCTTAATTCTTCTCAGCTTTTGCTTTACTGGCTTGACTTCCGGGTCGAGCGGTATCCGGTGTTCAACTATGGAAGGGTCGAGGCCAGGCATATCCTTGTAGGACCATGCAAACACATCCACAAATTCTCTTAGCAGCTCAATCAAAGTATCCTTTTCGGTTCCTTCGAAGAAACTACCAATCTGCGTCTCTTTAGGCTCTTTCGCAGTTCCCAGATTCACACTTGTCAAAACCTCTTCGGTAGCTTGGGCTCGATTTTCCTCTTTCCGAACAATCTGCTTAAATATTTCTTTAATATATTGTTCATTTAATGTGTCTGCTTCTTTATCTAGTGAATCATTATTAACTGTTTTTAGGTTATTAGTTAATTTATCATTAGTTAGAGTGGCAATCAGGGGATACTCAGAAAGGTCCATCATTTCATTAAGAACAAAGGGGAATACAACATTGGCTACAACTTCATAGTCTTCAGGCGTAAGGCCGTCGGACGATTCTAGAGACTCGAACTCGACAATGAGAGACTCGGAGGACTTTACATAGGTTGACACAAGGGGACGGGGGACCAATCCAAGTTTGGTGATCATTTCCTCCTTGGTTGCGGCCGGACTCGAGAGAGTTTCCCAATTCTTCAGTGGCATTGCTGTTAGGGGCCTCATGACTCGGGAATTGCATTGTTTCTGTCCTCCTTCCTCAATCATTGCTACCATCTCTTTGACTGAACCAAAGTCAATCAGATCTGGCACTGGACCTCTTCCCTGAATAAGCTGTTGCATAACGGGACCGTCCCAATCGTGCGAAGGGAATTCCGTAGCTTTGGCTTTCGGCATTGTCGGCTCAAACTCGGACTTTGGGCCTTCTTGGGCGATCGGGACCACAGTGGCAAGCTTCTCGAACTGCTCTACTAGGCTTGGCACGCCTTTGAAAGTGTACTCGCTCTCCATGGTAGTGGTAGCCCCAGGTATCTTGGGTAGATCCAAAAACATTCTACGGACCGGATTTGCCTTGGTTCCCCTGAGCTTGTTAAGGTCATGCTGTAACTTCATCCATCCCTCTACCGGAGTAGGCTCTTTGACTGGGGCGCTACCCTGCTGTGTAGGACCTTTTACAAAGTAGTCAGCCAGATAAGGACTGAAAGGTATTTAGGGCCGTTGATCGGGACCCTTCTTGTGGCAGCTTCTCCCCTTTTCGAGGCAATTTCCTTCTCTTTCGCAGTGTCCACCGAGGTGGCCTCATATCCCAGGCCGTGGCGAGTTTTCTGTTCCTTCACCTCAATAACTTTGTGAGTTCCTTGCTGATGCTTCCCCAGACCGAGACCAGGCAGGTAGCTCATCCTTCTCATCATCTTCAAGACTGGAGGGATCTTGTCCCGAGTGATCGTCAGATCTACGTTACAAACTTGGGCTTTAGGAGGCTCGACCGTGAAGCCTGTTAGCATGAGACCTTCCTCGTCATGTTTGATCTCCAGAATAGGTATTCCACCCGTATCAGTGCCCTCCAAAGTGACTAGGTCTCCATAAATGGTTGTCAAATCCCCATCCGAGACGAACTTCACACACTGATGGAGGCTCGAAGCAACCCCCTTAACTTGATGCAGCCAAGGTCTTCCCAGCAGGGCATTAAAGGTGATTGGGATATCGATAACTTGAAATTCCACGGGTATCATCTTCTTGCCAAACCAGAGGGCCAAAGTAGCGACTCCAAGTACCGTACGAGATGTTGAATCATAAGCTTTGACTGTGAGGGAGGAAGGCTTCAGATCTGTGGACTTGATATCGAGCAGACTCATGATCCTAGCTGGGAGGATATTCATCCCGGACCCATTGTCAACCAAAACCCGAGGGAGACGCCGTTCATCTAGCTGGACTGTGATGAAGAGGGGCTCGTTATGATCGGCTCCGGCGAGGGAGATCAAGGTCTGTGAAAGTGATTATGTTCCCGTAGTGGATGTTCCCAATCAATTGTACCACGTCATCAGGAGTGGCATCAATAGGGACCAGCGTGCGGGCCATGCTTTCTTCCAACTTTAGCTTGTGGGGTTAAGATGAGGTAAGCAGGGACCACAAAGAGATGTTAGCCTGAGTTTGTTTCAACTGGGTGAGCACGGGATCCTCCTTCTCGGGGACAGGAGTTTCGGCTGTCTTGGCATAGGGGAGACGGTCTTCCCTTGGTGCTTGATCTGCTGTCTTCGTATCTTCCTTGGGGTTCCCCTGGTAGATCTGCCCGGATCGGGTCAACATGTTGACTTCCTTATCAGTTGCTTCTTGACTAGATTTCTTCAATGCTGCCAAGGTCAACGGAGGAGCTTTTTTGGCTACGGGCTACTGGTTCTGACGGAGCTTGGCAATAGTGAGAGGCTGAGCTTGATGCTAGGTTCTGCACAGGCGGCCTTGAGCTTGCTTCCCAAGTTACGGGCTTTTGAACTTGGGGTTGTGTCGTTGTTCCTTGGATGGCCCACATGACTAGGGCATCTTCCGATTCATCCTCATAATCATAGCTTTGCCTTGCCCGTAGTTATCATACGGAATTGCTACTCTCGGGGCTCGGTGGTTTTTCCTTTTCATCTCCGGTATAGTGCGGCCAATCGGCTCCTTTTTGTAATACTCGGTGCTAGAAATGATTATGGCGCTACTGTGCGGGGGTGCATCGGGTATCATGCCGGTGTCAAGACTTCTCTCGAGCTAAAATGCATTCGGGAAGGTGATCTCTTCTTGGGTGATCCTGACAAGGATTGTCACTTTGCCGCGGGGCGGATTTGATCTGACCATGGTTACTTTCTCATCGGGGAGGATACGAGTCAGTCTCCCTTTTTCTAACAGATGTTCAACTATCTGCTTGGATCGGACGTTCGAGAATCCCTTTCCCAAAGCATGGTAAGCAGTGTTGAACTCAAAGACATCTACGTATTCAGCCCTAGGGAAATTCATGGCTTTCATGTCTCGGTTTCGTAGTCATCCTCCGAAGTTTCCTCAATCTTACGACTGTCAGCCTCCATTTCATCATACATCTTTATTCTTTCGCCTTTGCAAACAGGGCAACCACATGTAAAGGATAGACAATGCTCCCTTTCGCAGTTTGATGTAGCGGCTCGGTATATCTGGGTCCAAATGAGGAGTACCCGGGGTCCATTGTCGGGTGCAGGAGCAATTAAGAAGGCGTCATGTGGGTCCATGGGTATGAAGGCAACTGGGGAGACATTTAGAGCGATGACCCTTTTCAGTGACTCTATACACTCGGTGTGTTCGAGCGGCTCGGCAGTGACCCTTACAGTTGTGATGCCATATGTTCTAGGGAAGGAAGAAAAAGACCCGATGACGTTTACGAATTCATCATCCGCCGGTTGCTGAAAACCTCCCTTTTCAACCAATGCCTCAATGAACTTTCTCCATTCGCCCGCTAGGTCCTTATAGGGAACATTGTGCTCTAGGATTTCGGATATGTATGGTTCTTCAAGTGGGCTTTGTTGTTCTTCATCCACTGAAGTATCCAGGCATTGACCACAAGTACATCTTACGAGTAACATTTCGTGGGGGCCCGTCCCCATCGGTATCGACACCGCATTTTTGGCGGCCCTTCATCGTCACTTGGCGACAACCATCCATTGTGCCGGCACCGAGATGTCATTTAGGCATGATTGTTCCAGGCCAGGCTACGGATCTTGGGCCTCAGTTGACTCCTCGCTCTCGTCATCATTATCGTAATCACTGTCATCAGAATCAGCATCCCATACTACTGGGATTTCGGCTATGAGAGAACGCCGATCAAATCTGTTAGGTGAAGATGGGTGCGTGCAACCGCAGAAGTTGTCATATGCCCCCATTGCTGGAAGCGGCAATTGCGACTCAGCTTCTCCTCCCGAGCGAGGGGAAGAGTGAGAGGGCGGCACATATTTGACCCCGGGTAGGATATGGAAACCATCCTCTTCTTCGAATTTTCATCTTGGCTTTGTCCTTGGGATCGTACTCGGCTTCTCCCGGGACTAACTTGCGAAGTGTATTAACTCAGTGCTCTTCGGCCTCTTTCTTGATAAGCCCGGCCACGAGCGCCCGCCTAAAACTTTCTCGTTCAATCCTCCTTGATTGTTCCGGCCACCTCGTATAAATGATTTTCTCATGATTTGATGCGAATAGCCCCGGCTCTTCATTATCGGCTATCCACTTCCTCAGAAGTGGCGGGCTTCGTATTCTTGCAAGAAATGGGTAACATGGGACCGGGGAGGATTGGTGCATTCATCACTCTCGAGGTGAAAGGGATTAGAATTCGGGATCCTCGACAAGATTGGTCATAGGTATTTTGTCGGTCTCCACATCTTCTGGGCATGTGAAGGCTCTCGGCTTCAATCATGTTTACTTGGTTGTGGTTTCTTGGAAAGGGATTTTTGGCGTATTAGGCCCCTCGGGGCCTTCCAACTTCCCTTGCTCTATCAACCCCTGGATTGCCTTCTTGAGTATAGCAATTATACATCGGATGTCCGTGGGCTTGATGAAAAGCGCAAAACATAGAAGTATCCACGGGAGCATTCGGATTCCTAGGTTGGAAATTTTCTAAAGGCCGCAGCAAGCCTTCTTTCACCAATCCTCTAAAGATGTCGTTCAGAGGCATTCCAAAGCTTTCGAGGTTTATGACCCGAGGTTTGGGCTCAATTTGGTTTCTGGGAGCAAAAGGAGTTGCATTATTACATTCACGCCTGCGTAGTTGATCACCTCTTTACCTTTAGCGGGAGCGAGGAACGGTGTTAGAGGAGGAGCTCTGTATACATGTAGCGAGGTGCGGCGGCCAGGCTGTTGATTGTAAGCCTTTTCAAACTTAGTCGCGGAGTTAACCATAGCACGTAAGTACGAGTAGGGAAGTGGTGAGGAGGTTCTCAAATGCGGTTTCGAGCACGGCGGAAGATGTCCAAGCTGTTCCTCTTCGGAAGGAGGGATGGCCATCTCACTAAGTTTCGAGATTCCACCGCTTGTAGAAATCCCAGACATTCTCATCGGGACGCTGCACGGTTGTCTGCGAGATCAACTCTATTTGTTTCCCATTCCAAATTAGCTTTATACTTTCTACTGTGAAAGCCGGTGATACGGTCCCATGTAGCCACGGCCTCGGGTTTTAAGCGGAAGAACCATTTTAGAGCATTGGATTTCAAAGAGAGGCGAAATAGTCGACCAAGCTGGCGATTGGTGCATCCTTTGGCCTTCATTGCCAAGGTATATGTGTCCGAGATGAGTTTTCGGGCATGCGGTCCCATCAAACGAGGTCCGAGATTAGGCATCACAAACTTGTGGGGCGGGGAACAATGGAGTCAGGGTCCGTAGGCGGAAGGCGAATTTCTTAGCGATCAATTCGGCAATCTGCGCTTTCATTTCCTTGTGTTGCTCCATGAACCGGGCCGGTGAGGGTCTTGTGGGGAGCCATGGCGTTCGGACCGGTGGCGGGCTGGAGAGGGAGTTACCAGCGGCGGGCGAGGTGGATGGAATGGCCGGTTCGGGGACGTAGGTAAAAACTTCCTTGGCCCGGAATTACCACAGGGGCGTGAGTAGGAGCACAGGCATAGGGATAGAACCTTGCGGCTTGCTTTGTTGACTTTCAATCGGCAAAGAGGGCGGAGCGGGCTGATGTAGCCGGGTAGCTTGGGTTTCCGGGGTGAGGCTCATAAATAGGCCTAGGTGCGGGTGGTGTCCTGGTTGTTGAAGCTGTATGCCGGGCGTGGCGAGGGTGCATAGCAGAGGGTATTGTGGTCAGGGGATTACGATGAAACTTGATTAGGGGCTTGGTGGCCCATTGATCCACAGTGAGAAATGGGTTTGTGGAAGGCTGTGTTAGGAGCAGTGAACTAGCATCATTACGAGGAGGGGCTCATTTGTTGTCCGAACCAAGCGTGGTGGCATCCCAAGCTGTTGCTGCGGCACTACGAATTGCTTTGTTGTGAAGGTCCGGCTTGATCTTTTCCGGCTGAGACGGGATCCCAATTTCTTTGTGGCATTCCAAGGTACCCCAAACCATGAGAAGACATTCCGTCTTGATTTTGCCCCAGCGAGAGCTATGAGCGGATTTGTCACGTCGGGCTGCATGGGTCAGTAGATACGTATTTGGGGAGGCGGTGACCCAAAGATCGAGGAGCATGGGTTACGGTAGTAGTACCATAGGAGGTGGTGGTGGCATCTGGAGTAGTCGGGCGGCGAGAGTGGGATTGGGGTCCTCTTCTTCTTCCACGGTGAAGGTGCCATCGGGATTGAGGCGGCGGCCAAACCATGGCTCTGATAGCTTCCATAAGGCTATTAATATGTGCTTCTGTCGCAATCTCATGCATTACGCTAGCTGATTCCCTTGATGTTGTTTGAGGAGTCCGGGAGGCGGAGTGATGTTGTCCCCATCGTTACCGGGTGATGCGAGACATTACGAAACCGGAGTCGAAACAAATGGTGAAGCAGACGATGCGCTTGACTCTTCCCAGTTGATCAAACGGTGGCCGGCGCCGAAACCAAGCTTTGTGAGGAGGCTGCGGGGGAAAGACACGAGGTTCGAGATATTTGGGAGTGAAGGAGGGTAGGTGTTTGGGCTTAGGGCTCATGCGACATGCGGTTATTTGTTCTTGTTTACTTAAAAACGTATTTTTATTAAACCTAAGCGGTTGGAAAAGATTGCTCTTCTTTTCGCAAACTACTACGATTCTGGATCGGTGGGACCCATCACTACGCCTGCGGACCCTCAACTGTAACCTGAACAAGGGTTTCGTAGGGCAAGCGGGTCCCAGGCCGAAAAGAAAAACGATCCTAAAGTACGGCGGGTAATCTAGTCTTAACGAGTATTCGATGTAAATTACGGACAAAGGCGCGTCAAAGGTCAAGATTATGTCCGGAGAGCTCGACGAAAAGTCGGCATGGCTCGGAGCGATAAATGTCCATGCTTGCTCTTGACCGTCGTCGGTTAAGTCGTAATTAGACATGGAATAATCATTAATCCTTGATGACTCGGTGTCGTCTTGGGGAGTCGGTGCATAAGTTGTGCAAGTCAAAGTCAAAGTCAAGGCGCCGGTCAAGATCGGTCAAAGTCCGTGACGGAAAACCGGCATGACTTCGGCGATTAGGGTCTCAGAAAGATATTGACTTGGCATGCCGACTAAGGTTTGGCCCGGCAAGGTGTATACACAGACAGGGCACAACACGGACCAAACTAAAAACCAACCGGGTCTTGGACAAAGTATGTCACGGACAAGTGCATGGTCGACACGAGGCTCCAAGGGATGTTTGGGTAGTCCTGTGCTCGCACCGAGAGGCGTAGTAAGGCCAGACGGGGTGCTACTGGGATTTCCCCGGGTTAAGGACGTAGTGTGCAGTGTAAGGCCAAGTGCAGGTAGTGTGCGGACAGTCAATCTTCTTTTTCTGAGTAAAATAGAAGTTTTTACATGTGTCTTAAAGAGTATGAAGCATGCAAAAAAAATTGAAAATGATTTTTTTTTTTTGATTTTTTTTTTTGAAAAATTTTTTTTTGAAAAATTTTTTTTTGAATTTTTTTTTTGAAACAGATAAACACATAAGCACATAAGCACAAAATTCAAACAGTTAAGGAAATGAGTCTGATAGTCAAGATATCGATTCTTCCGGGACGGTCAAAACAACACGAAATGTGCAAAACCAACACACACACAGTACAAATGGTTTCAAACGCCGGGACGGAAGTTTAACCCACAAAAGCTTTTCTTTTTTTTTGAATTTTTTTTTTAAAAAAAGATAAAGCTTATTATAATCCCCAGCGGAGTCGCCAATGTGATGTACCCGATTTTCATTTTTGAAAAATCAAACAGAGTCGCCACGCCGTTTTTAGTTTAGGGCCAAAACTTTGAAAAATGCCCAAAATTAGAGAAAAATGGGTTCAGAGGTCACGTTACATTCCGGGAAGAACGTTAGGGTTCACCCGGGATGCCTCGTAAAATGAGTCTTCCTAGCTTAAAACCATTTGTGTGTATGTGTGTGTGTTTTGCAAAAGGTGTTTTCTGGAAATAAAAGTTTTGACTGGACTGGACTGAAATTTACAAAAACAATGTGCTTCTGTGAGTGAAAAACGACTGAAAAACAAAATGTCTGTCCATTTCATTCATGTCCGTGCGGATCAGGCCGAGGCTCAATCCTGTCCGCGCGGATGGGACAGTATTATTCTTTTTTTTGCAGCTTTCCAGTCTGATTCTGTAAATTCCAGAATGTCAATTGGAGTTACAGAATCAGAACTGGAGTTTGCAACAGAAAATGATAAGTAAAAACATTTTTTGAATTTGGCATCCATGCTTGTCCCCACTTTCCTTAGGCCTTGATTAGTGATCACTAAACATGATTAGTGGTGATCTACTATATCAAGCCATCCTTAGGGTACATTAGGACTTGAAAGCATTTCATTTGCTTGGGATGGGGAGATTTAACATAAAACAAAGATTAATGTATGAAAATTGAATTTAGGTTAAGGATGTATCAACTTTAGAGTGGATTTCTAAGGTGGTCATTAAGATAACCATCCTTGAGATCTTTGAACTCAATGTATCAACTTCACCCTTTTTGTAACCTATAAACCTTAATGATCTTCATCCATGGAAATTGTTCCAAGGTGAAGATCATAGGTTAGGAAAAACATTTTTAAGGAAGTAAAGACAATTTAGACCATTTAAAATGGTCATCCATGAAAATTTATTCCAAGGTGACCACATTTTAGGTCAAGAGAGAACTAATAACATAAAATGAGATTATGAACCATTTAGTGTGATCATCCATGGAAATGAACTCCAAGGTGACCACACTTTAGGCCAAAAGATCAAGTAACAACTAGTTTATGTAAAGAAAAGGAAGAACAAGCTAAGAAAATATGGATCCTTGTAGAGAATCATCCATGGAGATGAACTCCATGGAGATCCTCTTGGATCTAGGACAAGGGATGGACAATAAGCAAATAAACAAGTTTCATCTTTAAAATGTGAGATGTATGCATGGATGAGGGAGATTAATGTAAGGAGAAGGAGGGTTTACCAATGGTTGTACCCTATCTTCCTTGAATTTGTGTTTGGGGCTTGAATGTGATCAAGATTTGTGTTTGAATTTGGTGTTTGGATGAGTGTTTTTGTTTGGTATTTAGGCTGTTTTCTTGGATTTTCGTGAATATAACAGTAGGGTTTGGATGGTTGGCCTTGTTAAACTGAGAGAGAATGATTGTATTTATAGGCAGAATTTAGGTTTCAAACATGTCCGCGCGGATGAGACTGAGTATCATTCCTGTCCGCGCGGATGGGAATGCTGGCGTGCCTGACTCTGCAGAAAGCAGTTTTGGCTGCTTGCATTTAATGTAAAGTTGGTCAATTTCTTGGAAATGACTCTTCCCAACCAGTTTTTGACTTATTTTTGATATTCCTTTAAGGCCCTTTCTTGTTAAATTGCCTTAGGAAATGACCAAAATGCCCTTAGCTGTTTATTCGACATGGAAGTCGTTAAATTGGGCTGAAAGAACATTGGCAGTTCAGATTGGGACACTTACAGTTTGTCTTTGTTAAAGATAAACATTTAAGTGAATAGAGAAGAAAAAAGTTTATTTCTTTTTGGCACTAAGAAGTTGTGAAAAAAACTATACTCAAAAGAGTTTGTGGTGGCGTATATACGTATCATCTTATAAAAGATAAGTAAGTGATAGTTTATGTCTATGCCGCTAAAGTATACAAGAAAATTTCTCCATAGATGTAAAATTGTTCAATAATCTGTCTTTCAGATTATTGTCCTCACATAAGAGGTAGATATGTTCGCTACACCTTTATTTCAAAAATAAAAAGGGATTTTACCTTAAAATGAAATATTTTGTTATAATATTTTGGCCTTACAAGATTTTATGAACATTAAGATGGAGAAATTGTTGTATGTGTGTTGCAATGTCAACTAAGAGCATTTAGAAAGTTAAACAGTAATCTCATTTAACAACACTTAAAAAAATAACAACACTTTTTTTATGTTTCTCTATCTCTTGTCAAGGATGGGGAATATAACCTTGTTCATGATCGCCAAGTATAGTGGGAGAAACTTATAAAAAAATAAACTATAAATCCTTTAATTAGGATGGAGTTTATGCTCTCACCTCAAGTTATTAAAGAAAGAGGGAGTTAGTAACTTTCTTATAGTCAACGAAGACTTCATTAACAAAGGTGAGTAAGAGTGTAGACTATCACTACTAGAAACTGTGGCTTTACCGACGGAATATTACCGACGGACACGTTCCGTCGGTAATACCGATGGACAATAAACAATTATCGATGGAATTTTAATTTATATATCTCGAGAAATTCTTACATTTTAATCCATCATTACATATTGTCCGTCGGTACTATCGGCGGAACGTGTCCGTCGATAATACCGACGAAAACGTGTCTATCGGTAATACCGACGAAAACGTCTGTCAGTAATTTGAAGTATAAATAATAACCTAACCCTCCCACTCTGTTTCGCTTCTCCGCTTCGATTAATCAATCAGAAAAACATGCCGCCGAAAACACTACGTCGTTGTCGTTGATTCACACTCCTTCATCTCTCACCTCCTTCGGTTCGGTTAGTAATCTCGCTCTCTCTCTCTCTCTCTTTCTCTCCCGCTCTCTCTCTCTCTCTCTCTCTCTCTCTCTCTTTCTCTCTCTCTCTCTCTCCTACTACATTCAAATGTGTAATGTTATTTGTTTGTTTTGATTGTGTAGGATATTTAAGCGATTTGTTGACTGTAGTTAAGGTATGAATTTTAGGTTTTAGGGATATGAAATGCAGCTTGTTGTTTGTTTGTTTTACCATGGTTTTCCTCTGTGTTTAGGTTTGTTCTTCTGTAACTTTGGATTTCTGCAGCTAATCGAAGAAAGGTATTTCAGTTTTATCTAATTTTTCTTTGTTTTTCACTTTTATGTAGCTATTTTTCTGTGATTTTACTCTTCGTGATGATTTTTCATTATATTCCATGATTTCTAATGTATTTAGGTCAATATTTTTTATTTTTCAATCCCTTATTTGGACTGTTACTAGTTCGATTTCATTATGTTGTTTCACATTACTGAACTTCAATATTATTATTCATTAGCTAGCAGTCTTCATTTCATTTTTGTGTTTGTGCAGTGTTTTGATGTGAATATGTAAATATATACTTCTTCTAAGTAAACAATTAACTATAATACTTCTTCTAAGTGGTTACGAGAAGTACTTAATTAGATCATTAATTAAGGGTGTTTGTTGTAAGACACGAATCAATTAAAAGGTTAAAGGTCTCAAGAAATAAAAAATTAAAATAAATTTATTATTTAAATGTTATCTATTTAAAAAAAAACATATGTGTATAAATATTAATTCATCATTGTAAAATTATATATTTTACAACAAAGAATTAAATATTTATATTTAAAATTATTCACAATATTAATAATTTAAAAAATGTGATAGATGTGTGTGTTAATTCATTATTGTAAAATTATGCATTTTACAATAATGAATAAAAAGTCTTGTTATGACGTAACGTTCTGACGGCTGTATGTAACACAAAAGCTTAGAATCCCGTTTAAGAATCTTTAACTTATCATGTTGAGGTCAACATGTAGTTATTGATTCTTAAATTGTCCGTGTGGATAGTCTTGAAATGCACGATTATATAATTTTGTAAATATCATCTTTGTCTATTAAAATTGCATGAATAGTCGATAGTTGAGATATTTCGATTACATTCCTATTGTTCTATGAGTGTATACTAGACATGGTTGATTACATACTTCCGATTCTAATCGATAGTGTTTGATTGACCTAGTGTACATCGTACACTTGGAGAACCATGGGGTTATGCTGCCGAAATTTCTTTATTTTCGATTATAAAGCAAGTAGACAAAATAATATTTGCAATTCATATAATTGTGCATTTCGGGATGTGATAGAAGCCAACCCCAATTCTAAACCTAAATGAAGTGTCTTGTTGCTTTTAAGTTTATAATTCAAATTCAGGGAATAGTAATGTTAATTACATCTAAACTGTTAATATATTATGTAATGCAAAAGTTAATTATGTCTGGAGAAGAACATAGTTGGATGGATAATCGTAGGAATCTCGGTAGAAGGGGTGTCCGACCTCAATTCTTAGAAGGTTTAGAACATTTCGTGGAGTTTGCTAGAATGCATCCCCGGTGCATGCGTGATGATAAGATTAGGTGTCCTTGTAAAAAGTGTAAGAATAGAAAGTTTATGAGTGTTGGATTTGTAAAGAAACAACTCATGGAGGTAGGGTTTATTGATGGTTACAAGGCATGGGTACCGCACGGGGAGTGTTATGTGGTTGAAACAAGTGTTTGTAATTGTCCTACTGTATTACTCGGTCCGCCAAGGGAACCTGAACATTTGGTTGATGAAGAAGAGTCGTCTGTGGATTTGGATGATATGGTTCGAAATGCAGCTGGCCCAGAGTTTGATTGGATCCCTAATCCAGCAGAGGTACCAAATCCTGTTGCAAAGAAGTTTATGAATTTAATGGACTCTGGAAATGAGAAAATTCATCCTGGTGCAAAGGGTACAGTGTTAGAGTCTGTGACTAAGCTTCTAACTATCAAGGCTGATACAAATATGAGCCAGCATGCTTACGATCGTATCATGTCATGGGGACAACGGATGCTACCTGGAGAAAATAATATGATTAAAAATTTTTATGAGACAAAAAAGTTGGTGGGGCATATCGGTCTTGGTTATGAAAAAATTGATCCTTGCAAGAATAAGTAAATGCTTTTTTATAAGAAAAATGAGGGTCTCAATTCATGTTCAATATGTGGACTTAGTAGGTATAAGCAACCACGTCATGGTAGTGCCAAGCACAAGAAAAATGTGCCTCGGGCGCAATTGCGTTATATGCCGCTAATTCCCATGTTGCAATGAATTTACGCATTGAAAGAAAGCTCAGAAGCCATGCGTTGGCACAAAGAGTGTCCTCGTGAAGAAGGTGTGATGACTCATCCTTCTGACGGTGAAGTATGGAAACATTTTGATGCCACTTACCCTGATTTTGCTGCAGATCCTAGAAATATAAGGTAGGGGATATGTACGGATGGTTTTTCTCGATTTGGATCAGGGGCAAAATCTTATTCATGTTGGCATGTTATAGTCACATTGTATAATCTTCCCCCATGGTTATGTATGACTGATCCTTATATGCATTTGAGTTTGTTCATTCCCGGAACTTCAAACCCAAGCAAAAACATTGATTTGTATCTTCGACCTAAGATTGATGAACTCAAACAGTTGTGGAATGATGGTGTCCAAACATGGGATGCTTTCAAGCTGCAAAATTTTAACATGAGGGCTGCAGTGATGTGGACAATTAATGACTTTTCTGTTTATGGTATGATATCGGGATGGAGCACACATGGGAGATTGGCTTGTCCGTATTGTATGGAAAATACAGATGCATTCACACTTAAGCATTACAAGAAGTAGTGTTGGTTTGATTGCCATACAAGGTTTCTTCCTAGTGACCATCCATTTTGTAAACAGAAGAATGCTTTTACCAAAAATAGAGTTGAGCGTCGGGGCCCCCCTCCTTGTCTTAGTGGTGAGGATATTTTTGAGCAGGTGTCTGAGGTGTTAGTTGTCGGGTGGGGAAAGTTGTTTTCGAAGGATAGACCAGACGGATTTGGTAAAGACCATAACTGGATCAAAAAGAGTATATTTTAGGAGTTATCTTATTGGAAGACAAACTTGATAAGACATAACCTTGATGTCATGCATATTGAAAAAAATGTGTTTGACAATATTTTTAATACAATGATGGATTTTAAGGCCTCAACGAAGGACACAGGAAAGGGTCGGCTAGACATTGAAGCAATTTGCAATCGTAAAGATCTTAACATTGTTAAAGTTAATGTAAAATATTTCAAACCAGTTGCTCCCTTTGTTCTGTCAAGAGAGGATAAGCAACGTGTTCTACAGTGGTTGAAAGATTTGAAACTTTCTGATGGGTATGCATCTAATATTGGCAACTATGTGAATGTGGAAGAAGGGACAGTATATGGATTGAAATGTCATGATTGTCATGTAATATTGGATAGGTTGCTTCCCATTGCATTTAGGCACATTCTCCCTAATGAATTATGGGTTGCCCTAACATAATTGAGTGAACTTTTCAGAGCATTGACTTCCAGCACTCTTCGAGTTGAGGATTTGAAAAAGACTCGAAGAGAACATTGGGGTGACAATATGCAAGCTTGAAAAGATATTTCTGCCATCTTTCTTTGATTCAATGAAGCATTTACCAATTCACTTAGCATAAGAAGCTAGAGTTGGTGGACCTGTTCAATACAGATGGATGTATCGATTTGATCGTTTTTTGGTGAATTTGAAAAAGAAGATGAGTAATAGAGTAAAAGTTGAGGCATCTATGTCTGAATCAGTGATTATCGATGAAATTGTGTCGTTTGTTTCAACATATTTTCACTTCGACATTGAGACAAGGTTCACTAAAGTGGGACGCAATTATGATGGGGGAGTCACTGATCCCGATGGTATAATTTCAGTTTTTTCTTCACCTGGTAAATTCCTTGGCAATAGAAAGTGCAAGCGCATGCTAAGCCTAAAAGAATTAGAAGCGGCTAAACTCTATATTCTTCTTAACTGTGCTGAGGTCGAGGACTACTTGAAGTAAGCATTCTTCATTTTATATTAGTTATATAAATCCTAATAACTATAATATGAACTAAGCACTATATGTTCTCCTTGATTGCAGTATGTTCGAAGAACAGGCAGGAGACATTGCGCTTGAATTGATTTCAATAAGGACAGATAACGAATTTCACTCCTGGTTTAAAAAATATGTAAATGCCAATTCATTAATTCAATGATTTTAATAGAATTTGAAGTATGAGCTTTTTACTATCTGTGTGTTTTTATTTAGATTTTGAACAACCATGGAGATGGAAAAGCTGCGATATTAGAAGTATTTGCACACGGTCCGCTCTTAAAAGTGAATGTATATAAGGGATATTGTGTCAATGGTTACATATTCCACAGATGAAATCTACTTGAAGTAGTAGGGTCAATCTAAAAGGAAATCTCGATTGTTATGGCGTATTGAAAGAAGTTATTGAATTGGAGTACTTTCTTGGAAATTCTTTAGTTCTTTTCAATTGTGAGTGGCGGGACGCAGAGCGAGGCATTGTCAAACATGACACTTTTGACCTCGTTGACTTAAAGCATTCTTCTAGACATAATGGTGATGATGCGTTCAGTCTTGCATCTCAAGCACAACAGGTGTATATGACCCCCTACCCCCGTCGACGAAGAGAGTCTAGCGGATGGTGGACCGTATGGAAAACCAAAGCAAGAAGCACTACAAGAAAACTGTCAAATAGCGACGGATTTTAGCGACGGACAAAATTCCGTCGCTAATAGCGACGGAATAGCGACGGATAAAAATAAAAAAAAATAAGCTGAAAATGACAACTTTACCGATGGATTTAACGACGGACAAGATTCCGTCACTATTTCATCGTAAAAGTGGCGCCAAAAAATTGCGCCTCTTTTTACCGAAGGTTTACCGACGGATTAACGAGGGATTGCAAATTTTTTTTACCGACGGATGTATTTTGTCGCTATAGAATTAAAAAAATAAAAAAATATTATTTCATTTTCATTTAGCGACGGATTAACGACAGAATTCTCTAAATAATATAACGACGGATAGCTTCCGTCGCTATATAAAGTAAGAAAAAAATAAATATTAATTCTTATTCAATACCGCCGGATTAACGAGGGAATAACGAGGGATTGTAAAGAAATTCTACCGACGGATGTTTGTCGTCGCTATAGAATTAAAAAAATAAAAAAATATTATTTCATTTTCATTTAGCGACGGATTAACAACGGAATTCTCAAAATAATATAACGACGGATAGCTTCCGTCGCTATATAAAGTAAGAAAAAAATAAATATTAATTCTTATTCAATACCGACGGATTAATGAGGGAATAACGAGGGATTGTAAAAAAAAAATACCGACGGATTTTTTTTTTTAATATATACATTCTAATGCATGTTTATTAATACCTAATTGTTAAGTTTACCTCAAATGTAAATGAAGTAAGGCTAAATATGATAAAAATATGTGACATTTTTAAAATGTTAATAAGTTAATAATATTATTTAATTGTAATTAATATTTTTAAAATGAATATATATCTGTTGAAGAGTGAATATCAAATATTAATATTATAAAGTATAAAATTATTTGAATTCATATTTTATTTGGAATATAGTGTATAGGGTATATGAATGGTATATTGTATATTGAGTATACATGGTGTATAAAACGTCAATACTAAAAAATGTCCAAAATATTTATTTATATTCATAAAAAATAAAAAAACTATACATTTAAAAATAAAAATTAAAGAATTTTATCCGTCCCTGATTTCTTTATTATACTTTCATTTGTTTATTTTTTTTCTAACTTTTTTTATATAACTTTTTTAAACTAAAAAATGTCCAAAATATTTATTTATATTCATAGAGTATAGGGTTAGTATATAGGGTATAGGGTATAGTGTATGGGATATTGGGTATAGGGTATAGGGTACAGGGTATAGGGTATAGGGGATAGGGTATATGGTATAGTATATAGTATATAGGGTATAGGGTATATGGTATAGGGTATAGTATATAGGGTATAGAGTATAGGGTATAGGGTATAGAGTATAGGGTATAGGGTATAGGGTATAATATATAGGGTATAGAGTATAGGGTATAGGGTATAGAGTATAAGGTGTAGGGTATAGGGTATAGGGTATAGGGTATAGTATGTAGTATATAGGGTATATGGAATATGGTATAGGGTATAGTATATAGGATATAGAGTATAGGTTTTAGGGTATAGGGTTAGTATATAGGGTATAGGGTATAGGGTATAGTGTATAGGGTATAGTATATAGGGTATAGAGTATAGGATATAGGGTATAGGGTATAGGGTTAGTATATAGGGTATAGGGTATAGGGTATAGTATATATGGTATAGGGTATAGGGTATATGGTACAGGATATAGGGTATAGGGTATAGGGGATAGGGGATAGGGTATAGTGTATATGGTATAGTATATAGTATATAGGGTATAAGGTATAGGGTATATGGTATAGGGTATAGTATATAGTGTATAGAGTATAGGGTATAGAGTATAGGGTATAGGGTATAGGGTATAGTATATAGAGTATAGGGTATAGGGTATATGATATAAGGTATATTATATAGGGTATAGAGTGTAGGGTATAGGTTATAGGGTATAGGGTTAGTATATAGGGTATAGGGTATAGGGTACAGGATATAGGGTGCAGGGTACAGGGTATAGGGTATAGGGTATAGGGTACAGGGTATAGGGTACAGGGTATATGGAATAGGGTATAGGGGATAGGGTATATGGTAAAGTATATAGTATATATGGTATAGGGTATATGGTATAGGGTATAGTATATAGGGTATAGAGTATAGGGTATAGGGTATAGAGTATAGGGTGTAGGGTATATGGTATAGTATATAGTATATAGGGTATAGGGTATATGATATAGGGTATAGGGTATAGTATATAGGGTATAGAGTATAGGTTATAGGGTATAGGGTTAGTATATAGGGTATAGGGTATAGGGTTTAGTGTATAGGGTATAGTACATAAGGTATAGAGTATAGGATAAAGGGTATAGGGTATAGGGTTAGTATATAGGGTATAGGGTATAGGGTATAGTGTATAGGGTGTTTGGTACAGGGTATAGGGTACATGGTACAGGAAATAGGGTATAGGGTATAGGGGATAGGGGATAGGGTATATGGTATAGTATATAGTATATAGGATATAGGGTATAGGGTATATGGTATATGGTATTGTATATAGGGTATAGAGTATAGGGTATAGGTATAGGGTATAGAGTATAGGGTATAGGGTATAGGGTATAGTATAGTATATAGGGTATAGGGTATATGATATAGGGTATAGGGTATATTATATAGGGTATAGAATATAGGGTATAGGGTATAGGTTATAGGGTATAGGGTTAGTATATAGGGTATAGGGTATAGTGTTTAGGGTATAGGATATAGGGTATAGGGTATAGGGTACAGGGTATAGGGTACAGGATATAGTGTATAGGGTATATGGTATAGAGTATAGGGTATATGGTATAGGGTATAGGGTATAGTATATAGTATATAGGTTATAGGGTATAAGGTATAGGGTATAGGGTATAGTATATAGGGTATAGGGTATATGGTATAGAGTATAGGGTATAGGGTATAGGGTATAGTGTATAGGGTATAGGGTATAGTATATAGTATATATGGTATAAGGTATACTCCCTCCGTCCCGGCCTACTTAGGACTTTTTGCCATTTTGGGCGTCCCACCCGACTTAGGACGGCCCAAAATGGAAACCTTAAATCACTATTCTCTCCACTCATTCTCTCTCCTACATTATTTTAATACTCACAACACCATTATAATTTACTATTCCCTCCACTCATTCTCTCTCCTATTTTTAAATTACACTCACAACATTTACCTTTTCCTTAATCCCCGTGCCATTTCAAAAAATCCTATGTCGGCCGGGACGGAGGGAGTATTATATAGGGTACAAGGTATATGGTATAGTGTATAGGGTAAGTGTAATCTTTTAAAAAAAAAAAATTTAATATAAAAAACTATTTGAGACTTTTTTTAGTACTGTATATTTCTTTAAAAAGTTATATAAAAAATTATTAATAATTATTATTGATATTTACTTGTTTTTATTACTAATTACTATCATTATCACTATTGTTATTATTAAATATTATTACTTATTAAACACCCATTATTATGAAATTATATCATATATTAAATTATTAGAGTTATAAGTAATTATTTTATTAATTTTTAAATTATTATTGTTATTAGGGTATAGGATTTATGGTGTAATTTATTTTGGGTATAAAGTGGGGTTTAGGGGTTCAAATATATTACTAAGCAATATAATTTTAATTTTTTTTTGCATATAAATAAATATTTGAGAATTTTTTTACTACTGAAAATTTTCACAAAAAGTTATAAAAAAAAAAAATTAAACAAATGAAAGTATAAAGAATGGTTATTAATAATAAGCAGTATTAACTATTTGACATTTATTTTATTAAATTTTTAGCTTTGACATGGATCACCATCTTAGCCATCTATAATAACACATTTGACTTGGATCCAATGGCTCACATTTTAACAAACTATTTCACTTGAATTATCATCTCAACCATCCATTTAATTTAAATCAATGGCCTAGATCAAAACCCTACCCACATCCCTTTTATTCCTTATGCGCCGCCTCCCTCATCTGCTCTCTCTCTCTCTCTCTCTCTCTCTCTCTCTCTCTCTCTCTCTCTCTCTCTCTCTCTCTCTCTCTCTCTTCACGCTATATCCCTCATCCTCTCTCTAAACACATTACACATACTCTCTCTCTCTCTCTCTCTAAACGCATAACACGCTTCATCTTCCCCCTAAATTCAACATCACCGGCCGGAATCAATGGCAGCCTCCCTCATCTTCTCTCTCTCTCTCTTCACGTTCCTTCATCTTTGACATGGATCATCCGCCTCTCTCATCTTCTCTCTCTCTCTCTTTGACATGGATCATCTGCCTCCCTTATCTTCTCTCTCTCTCTCTTCACGTTCCTTCCCAATCAGACGACACATCAACTGGCCTAGGGTTCGATTCTTCAAACAGGAAGAAGTTGAAGAAGGGTCGGAAAATTGTTCGTAGATCTCCGGTGGATACACCCCAGTTTGTTCCTAAACAAGAAGAGGCCAAAGTAGAGGAGCAGAGTCGTGGTGAGAATGCATTTCTCCTTGCTTGGTTAGTGTAATTTATTTATTTTTAGTATGAGTGGGGATATGTAATTCGTTTGGTGACAAATAATTAAGTTGCAATTTGTTCTTCTCATTGCAGCCGCCGTCGGCAAAACGGCCACCTCCATTGTAATGTTTAGATGGCTTTACTTTCCAGCCATGTTCTCATTCCAAACCATTGAGTGGTCAGGATTAGCAGCCACCTTATCCAACAAAAATGGCTTCAACTTAGTCTTTTGACCGCCGGGATCTTCGCTTTGATCATTTCCATCACCGGAAGAAGAACGGCCTCGCTGATGTGGCCCAAGAGGTGAAGGTTTTTTCAGATTATTGGCCTTTGGTGGGTTAGGCAGAGGTCGGGCCATCCTGGGTGGTGGTGGAGGGGCAGGGGCAGGAGGTTTAGGTGGAGGAGGGGTGGCGGGTGGTGGAGCATTTGCTTTTCCCAGTAAGTGGTAATCTTTGAGTTTCCATTTCTTAAAATTTGAGCTTCAACTGCTGATAGATTTATAGTTGCAGTCTCCGCAGATATATTGTTAACTATAGAAGATTTTTAGGACTTTAACTGTATTTTTGAAAGTTTAGGAATCAAAGTAAAAGAAACTGTTATGTAATGATTGTTTTGAGTATAAGAGAAGTTGAGGGGAGAAAAGTGTAACTGTTGAAATATCAAGGATTGATTTGAGAATAATAAAAATTAAAGGATTGGTTAAATTTATTTTGAAGTTGAGGGGAGTAAAGTGTATATATATATATATATATATATATATATATATATATATATATATATATATATATTTATATATATAATTTTTTAATAAAAAATATCAAATTAACGACGGAAATTTCCGTCGGTAATTTGGTATATCAAAAATAAAAATATTGAAAATTTTAATTAAATTATAGCAATGGATCTAAACAACGACGGATTTTTCCGTCGCAAAATATTATAAATTTGTCGTCCCATCCATATTATTAGCGACGGTTTGGAATCGATTAGCGAGGGATTGGTCCGTCGTTAAATTACCGACGGACATGAAATTTCGTCGCTAAAAATTAGCGACGAGGGTTTTAGCAACAGAATAAATCCGTCAGTAGTCCGTCGATAAATCGTTTTAGCGACGGAATTTTCGCTTTTAGCGTTGGATTTTTTCGTCGCTAAAACCTGTTTTTCTTATAGTGAAGCACTTTTGATATACCATTGCGTGTAAAAACTTCTAGTTCAAATATTGATTCATCATTAAATGATTGTTATCAGGAAAAGGAAATGCCTATACCTCCGATTATTTCCTTGAATGATGATGTCGAGGATGAAGTATTAATGGCCGAAAACATCCATCCACTAGGGGAGGAAGTCACTTTCAATGAAATCGAGTCTGACGATGTGGAGGATGATGATGAGGAAGGAGAAGGATATGTATCTGGGTCCGATGATGAAGATGGGGAAGAAGACGACGACGAGGAAACTAGTGAAGAAGAAATTGAATTTTGTAGATCAAGATTGATAGTGAATGAATCAGTTTAGTCTTAATTCAGATAATGTTTTGTATATGATGTTTACATTTTATTATTGTTGTCTAAATGAATGCTTGCTACTATTTAAAGTTTGATCTACTTGATTCATTTTCTGTCTACATATTTTATATTCTAGTTTAGATATGTATGATCGAGGTAGCAATCGTTCAAAGAGAGGAAAATTTGCGAGTTTTGTGCATGGTTTGTCCATCAGGGAGGGGAGGGAGGGGCACTAGTTCTGGACCTAGTGCAAAGCATTCAGGCTTTACGGATGAGGATGTGAACAGTCCAGGTAATGGGAGCTCTAGTGTTGCCGTTAGGGAGACTAGTGAACCATCCGGGAAGGTTCTCTTGGACGCAAATATTGATGCGGAAGGAAAATGGGAAATTTCTATCTCTCACAGTGGCCAGTGAGTATTATTTCATTGTAAATGTCAACTCATTATTTATATTATTTCTATGTTACATTTAAAAGTTATTATTTCATTGTATATATATTGATATATTATTTTTTAATTAATATCTTAATAGGTTTGTACATGGTGCTTGTCGAGACCCAGCTCGATGGTTTGGAGAAATTTTCAATGGCTATACTTTTGAGAAATTTTATCTCACATCAAAAACGATATCAAAAGATGTATACCGTATCTGGTATAGCCAGTTTCGGATAAAATTACTCAATTCTCTTACCATTTCTATTGTTTCTCACTCTTTAGATTCAGTGTTCTTGTTTCTTTACCTGTTCCAGTTCAGTGTGACAGTACATCTGCAATAGCCACAGCTTCCAATCCAGTTTACCAAACTTCAGCTTGCATACATACTAACTTTGAATAAAAGAAAAATGGATTAAGAACTAGAAGTAGAATATAAAAGTTTTAGGAATCTATTTTCAACCTTTTCATTGTACTCTACATTAGTTAGCAGACACTAGTACATATTGGATCTTAGGAAATGCACCTTAAATAGCGCTTTTATAAAACGCTATCTAAGGTGTAAACTTACATAATGCATCCACAACTTTAAATTTAATAACAAAAAAAAAAAACTAACTAACATAGCGCATATTAGAAAAACGCTATTTTAGTGAAAGCTAACGTAGCGTTTAAAAGTGCTATGGTACTAAACGCTTCATAAGTTATTTTTTTGGTTTTGAGTCTAGCTCTTCCCCAAAGCATCAAACACAAATCCCTAGCCCCCTTCTCTCTTGTGATCATCAATACCATGGACATCCGCTTCCTGTTCCGACAACATCGTCCGCTTCCTGTTCCGGCGACATCGTAGTAGCAGCCTCTCGCCTCCATCCGTACCAATCCCGTCTCGACGATTTCCCCAGGCAAAATAGACTACACCCATCATGGGCGGAGGTATGAAGGGGCAAGGGGGGGCCACTGCCCCTCCTTGACAAATTTTTTTTGCTTTTTTTTTTTTTTGTTTGGTACTTATTATGTAATACAATTTTCCTTAAAAAAAAAAAAAGTATATGTATTGTGACTATATTTTCTCCGTCTCACTAAAATTACATTTTTATTTTAAACAATGAGATTAAATGTAGGTGTACTTCCTCCGTCTCACTAACAATTTTATTTTTATTTTAAACAAAAAGATTAAATGTAATTTGGCTGTGAGTATAAAGAGTAAGGTATGAGAGAGATAATTGGTAGAAAAGTGTAAATTTGATAAATAATTTAACTTTTAGTGGGACGGAGGAAGTATATTTTGAAAAAAAAAATGTTCTATATTTATAATTTTTCTTTTAATAGATTTTTTAATAGATGTGATTTGTAGACGTTAAATAAATATATATGTTGAACTTTTTGATATGTGAAATTATGTTATATGTGTGTCGAATTGTATTAGATGTCAATGAATGAATTATTAGCACCATTAAAGCAGATACTTTACTATGTCTAAAATTGTATTCGGTATGAAAAAATACACCAAATTTTTTTTTTCGGGGGCGCTGCCCCCGAACCCCCATACATCATTCCTTCACTCCAAAATTTCTTGCCCCCCCTTCACTTAATTTCTAGCTCTGCCACTGACACCCATAATCGACGAGTTCCCTTCCCAGCCACCTCCATCGCCACCGTACTTCACCCAAAATCGATCGATTTCTAGGTCTCCATCCATTCTAGCTAGGTTCCGGTAAGCTCCTTCCCCTTCTCTGTCTCCTTCTGCTTCTCTTCTCCGACTCCCTCTATCTCTATGAATTAATTTGATTTCCTTTGAATTTTGAGGCAAATTCTCTTCCTCCGGTCAAGTAATTTCACCTTCTCCGTCACAAACACACGTTATGTTCTTCCATTGTGATATTATATGTCTAATTGATCACTTTGTTGGAGATTATTTATTGAATTTGTGGGTTTTTTTTTTTTTTTATTATATGTTGAAATATTGTGTTTGGAAATGTTAGCCTTAAAGTAGAACTTGTTTGATGATCCAGGATTTAGTGTTAGTGTGAAGTAGAACTTGTTTGATGATCCAGGATTTAGTAACTTCTCCCAAATTTGAACATTGAATTTGGGAAAACATTTTTTGGAAAAATAGACATTCATTTTAGGAAGGAGAGAGTCTCAAACTAGGTGTTGCAACTGTGGTCTTTGTATATGCATGTATCCTTGGTATGCTGCTATATAATCTAAAATGTAGTGTAATGCAGATTTTATAGCTTGGCTGACCCTAATTATGGGATTCTAAAAAAAAGGGCGGGAGATTTTCCTAACAGGATGCTATCTTCGAACTGCCTCAATAGGATCTGGTCAATCACGACTTCTGCCAACAGAACATCTTATAATAATATTAGATGAGGTAGTGCTCTGCTCTGTTTGAACTTTGTGTTGGAAAAAAGTGTGTTTTGAAGGAAATAATGAGTTATTTTCTTAATTTGTTATTTGTTAAAATGACAAATTGATTGTTGGATTGTGTTCTACTCCATGAGTACATTGAAATCATATACTCCCTCCGTCCCATTAGTAATGGGAAAAATACTGTAGATACGGGAATTAAGGAAAAGTGAATTATAGTGGAGGGAATAGTGAATTATAATGGTGTTGTGAGTATTAAAATAATGTAGGAGAGAGAATGAGTGGAGGGAATAGTAAAGATTCCTTTCCATTTTAGGAAGTTTGTGGTTTGTAATGGGACGACCAAAAAGGAAAGTTTGTGGTTTGTAATGGGACGGAGGGAGTATTCATTTGTTCAAAATGGTTGAGAAATGAATGAGATATGAAGGCTCAAAGTTAATGGGTTGGAATGGGTAAAATGTGGTTATCCCACATTGGAAAAAGATGAAAAAGTGGCTAAGTTTAAATACTCCTACACTTTGGTAGGGAGTAAGATTGTGGTACATAGAGGCTCTCTCTCGCGCACGGAGTGCGCGAGGAGTGCAAATCATGGACCGAAATAGGCTTCGGACTACCGAACTCATGTGCATGCGCGTCCTGCGGACACGAATGTAGCTCCGAAATAGCCTGTCCGCGCGAGCCCACTTTTTACATTTTTTTTCCAAAAACTTGACCCAATTTTTCTGGAGGTGAGGCGGGCGCCTGGACCTGCCTGAGGCGGGCGCCTCGACTCCAGAAGGTGCAGGCCATTGGCAAGACTCCGAGGCGGGCGCCTGAAGCTGTCCGAGGCGGCCGCATGGAAGTCAGTAGAGGAGCTGGCCATAGAACCTCTTTGAGGCGGGCGCCTCGCGTTCCCCGAGGCGGGCGCCTGGGCTCCAGTGGCTGTACGGGAAAAATGATTTTACCATGTTTTGTAACAGCTCAAAAGGCTGTTAATGAATGTGTAATTTCAACAGCCATATAACTGATCAAAGGGAGTTTATGAGCCAAATAATTATGCAATTATGTTAAAATAATTGTATTAATTAAGAAAATTAAAACATGATTTAATTTTCTGTTATCTACTTGGATTATATAATGGCAAGAACACAACAAGAGAGATAGACACACTGATTTTTCCAAAATTCCTCTCCTCTTCCTCTTGTTGCATATTGAACAAATATTTTCCTTGGCCTCCTTGCATTGCATTTGTGGTGATAAAGCTCAAGCATCGACTTCAGTTCGCCGGAGGTATTCTTGTGCAACCACCGTCCGGTTACTCCGTTTCATCCTGGGAGGCAAGCGTTCCGTAACAACTCAAGCACAACGTGGTGAGGGGGCGTAATTTGTCTTAATGAGAGTGTGATTTCACACGACTCGGATTCCTCGACAAATCTTTTTCATTATCTTTTATTTTGTGTAATTTTGTTTTATTTAGTTTTCTACAATTTTCTATTATTGTGTAATAGTTATTCCAACAATCTTAAGACAAATTAGTTGGAAGGAAAACTATTTAAAACAGTGAACTAAACTTGTTTGTTTTGTTTCAGATGGCTACTCAATCAAACGTGGAAACCAATGCTGGGAACAACTCCGAGAATCCTCGTGTGGAGGAAGCGCTTCGTGTGGAAACCAACTCTCAAAGGGTGGTTGTCCAAACTGTTTCGAACCATCATGGTGAGAAACCGGAAAAGTTTGTTGGCCAAGACTTTAAAAGATGGCAACAAAAGATGCTTTTCTATTTGACTACCTTGAACTTGGCGAGATTTCTTAAGGAAGATCCGCCACAGTTGGGTGAGAATGAGACGGATGGGCAAGCCATCTCGGCTCTTGATGCTTGGAAGCATTCCGAGTTTCTTTGCAGAAATTACATCCTTAATGGATTGTCGGATACGCTATACAATGTGTATAGTGTTAAGAAAACTGCAAAGGAACTATGGGAGTCCTTGGAATATAAGTATAAGATAGATGACGCGGGCACAAAGAAATTCATTGTGGGCCGTTTTCTTGATTATAAAATGGTGGACTCAAAAACTGTTAAAAGTCAAGTGGAAGAGTTACAAATAATCATTCATGAAATTCATGCCGAAGGGATGGTAATTAGTGAAAGCTTTCAAGTGGCGGCAATCATTGAAAAGTTGCCTCCCGCTTGGAAAGATTTCAAGAATTATCTTAAACACAAACGAAAGGAAATGAATGTTGAAGCGCTTGCTATTCGTCTTCGGATTGAGGAAGAGAATAGGATTGCGGAGAAGAAGTTGAATAATCTTCTTGTGGCGAAAGCCAATGTTGTGGAGCATGTTGATAGCTCTAAGGCCAATGGCAAGGCAAATGGCAAAGCCAAAGGCAAGTTTGGTCCCAAAAAGGGTGGTTCTAGTTTGAAACCAAAGGGAGGAATCTCCAAGAAGAAGTTCGGTGGAACTTGTTACAATTGTGGCATTGTGGGCCACAAGTCTTCCGAGTGTAGGAAGCCAAAGAAACAAGCAAACATGGTGGATGTCATCTCGAATGAAGTTTCCGATATGAATTTGGCGGCGGTAATTTCTGAGGTGAATTTGGTGGGTTCAAACCCAAATCAGTGGTGGATTGACACCGGTGCTACTAGGCATGTTTGCTCAAACAAAGAAATGTTTAGTAGTTTTGAAGCCCTTGAAAATGGTGAGAAATTGTTCATGGGAAATTCTGCCACCTCCGATGTGAAAGGTCAAGGCAAGGTGGTGCTGAAGTTGACTTCCGGGAAAGAGTTGACTCTCAACAATGTGCTCTATGTGCCCGAAATCCGGAAAAATCTGGTGTCCGGATCGCTTTTGATTAAGCATGGCTTTCGTGTTGTGTTTGAATTCGATATGGTTACTTTGTCTAAAAGTGGAATGTTTGTAGGCAAAGGTTATGTTTGTGATGGTATGTTTAAGCTTAGTGCTATGGTTGTTAAAAGCAATGTAATGGCTAACAAGCCTAAGATGAATGTGATGAATAAGAATAATTCTTCCGTTTACTTGCTTGAGTCTTCCAATTTGTGGCATGGTAGACTAGGACATGTTAACTATGATACTATACGTAGATTAATTAACATGAATTGCATACCAAAATGTAAAATAGACTACAAACATAAATGTGAAACTTGTGTAGAGGCAAAGTTTACAAAACCTCCGTTCGATCGGTTGTAAGAAATAATGAACCACTTGAGTTGGTTCATACGGATTTATGTGACTTCAAGTCAACACAAACACGAGGGGGCAATAAGTACTTTATGACTTTTGTTGATGATAGCACAAAATATTGTTATGTGTATCTTCTCAAAAGTAAAGATGAGGCTATAGAGAAGTTTGTTCTCTATAAAAATGAAGTTGAAAATCAACTCAACCGGAAAATAAAGGTCATAAGAAGTGATCGTGGTGGTGAGTATGAATTCCCGTTTGAAGGTATTTGTGCTCAACATGGTATTAAACATGTTACAACACCACCATACACCCCACAATCCAATGGAGTTGCCGAGAGGAAAAATCGGACTCTAAAGGACATGATGAATGCCATGTTAATAAGTTCGGGGTTACCGGATAACATGTGGGGAGAGGCCGTCTTGTCGGCAAATTATGTGTTGAATAAAATGCCTCGAAAGAAAATAAATAAGAGCCCCTATGAATTGTGGCATGGAAGAGTGCCTTCATACCAATACATGCGAGTGTGGGGGTGTCTTGCAAAGGTTTCAATACCACCTCCCAAAAAGGTGAAAATTGGACCAAAAACTATTGATTGCATATTTATTGGGTATGCTCACAATAGTAGTGCTTATAGGTTTCTTGTGCATGAATCGAAGATTCAAGATATACACAAGAATACTATAATGGAGTCAAGAAATGCTTCTTTCTTTGAGAATGTGTTTCCGTGCAAAAGAGATGATGCAAGTTCATCTAAACGGAGACATGATTCAATAGAAGAAGAAGAAGTCGAAGGAACAAATCATCATGATGAAAATGATGAAGCGGAGGTAGAACCTCGACGGAGCAAACGAGGTAGGGTAGAAAAATCTTTTGGCCCAGATTTTCTAACCTATATGCTTGAAAGTGAACCACAAAGTTATAAAGAGGCCGTGAGCTCTTTCAAAGGACCTTTGTGGAAAGAGGCCATTAAAAGTGAGATTGATTCCATTTTACAAAATCACACTTGGGAATTAGTGGATCTTCCTCCGGGAAGTAGACCACTAGGATATAGGTGGATTTTTAAAAGGAAAATGAAGACGGATGGAACAATTGACAAGTATAAGGCAAGACTTGTAATTAAAGGTTACAAGCAAAAGGAAGGCCTTGATTACTTTGATACATATTCTCCGGTTACGAGAATAACATCCATAAGAATTGTACTTGCAATAGCCGCATTGCGGAATCTTGAAGTACATCAAATGGATGTTAAAACAGCCTTTCTAAATGGGGATTTAGAAGAGGAAATTTACATGGAGCAACCGGAAGGATTTTACGCGCCGGGGCAAGAAAATAAAGTGTGCAAGTTAGTAAAGTCATTGTATGGCTTGAAACAAGCACCAAAACAATGGCATCAAAAAGTTTGATCAAGCCATGATGGAAAGTGGATTTAAAATAAATGAATGTGACAAATGTATCTATGTTAGAGACACGGGAAATGGCTACGTCATTTTGTGTCTTTATGTAGATGACATGCTTATCATAGGAAGTTGTGATAAAATGATAAAGTCCACTAAAGATATGTTGAACTCAAAGTTTGACATGAAAGATATGGGGTTAGCCGACGTAATCCTTGGCGTGAAAATTTCAAGAATGTCAAATGGACTTGCTTTAAGCCAGTCACATTATGTGGATAAAATTCTTGAGAAATTCAGCAAGGATGACTTAGCTATTGCTAGAACCCCAATAGACATGAGTCAACATCTATCAAAGAATAGAGGTGACACAGTTTCTCAAGTTGAATACTCGAGAATCATTGGAAGTCTAATGTACTTGATGAGTTGTACTAGACCAGATATTGCTTACACGGTTAGCAAACTGAGTCGGTATACAAGTAATCCCGGAGCGGAACATTGGAATGGTATAGTGAGAGTACTAAGGTACTTAAGATATACTCGCGATTATGCTTTACACTATACTAGACATCCAGCGGTAATTGAAGGGTATAGCGATGCTAATTGGATATCCGATATAAAAGACTCAAGGTCTACAAGCGGATTTGTGTTTACATTAGCAGGAGCTGCTATATCATGGAAATCTTCTAAACAAACGGTTATAGCTAGATCCACGATGGAATCTGAGTTTATAGCGTTAGATAAATGTGGTGAAGAAGCCGAGTGGCTACGCCAATTTATAGAAGATATTCCAAGATGGACGAAGCCCGTGCCATCAATATGTATACATTGTGATAGCCAATCAGCGATTGGAAGGGCACACAATCATATGTATAATGGTAAGTCGAGACACATTCGTCGAAGACATAATACCATTAGACAACTACTCTCAACTGGCACAATATCCATTGACTATGTTAAGTCAAAGGAAAATTTAGCGGATCCGTTAACCAAAGGGTTAAATAGAGAGTTAGTTGATAGCTCGACGAGGGGAATGGGACTTAAGCCTCTTAAAAGTTAAACACAGCGGAAAACCCAATCTAGATGACTGGAGATCCCAAGAACTAGATTCAATGGGACAACCTAACTGTTAAAAGACTTGTAGCGTCACTGTGGGGGAATCAACCCAAGTCCATTCTTATTAGTGACATCCCGAAAGGACAAGGATAAGCCTATGGCTTTTAATGATTCTTACGCGTCGAAAATTCGAGCGGGGTAATACGGGTTACCTTTAAGAAATCACCTATGTGAGAGAGAAGTGGGGCCGCTTCGAGGAGAATTGTGTGAGGCTCAATTCTTAGACCCTCTCGCAGAACCAGGCGTATGTTCAGGGCCATGATTGAACATAGCTATGAGAATTGAAGTATGTTAGGATGATACTTGTGTCAAGCATATGATCGGCTACACAAAAAGCATAACGATTCAAGGACATCGCGTCTATCAATTTGCGAGTAGAGTAAATATGCTTGTACGAGCGAAGATTCAATGGGCATTCCCACATCTTCGTATGCAAGTTTTCGTCTGCCGGGCTTTATCACCAATTCCGCATTATTCCTTCATGTGGGGGATTGTTGGAAAAAAGTGTGTTTTGAAGGAAATAATGAGTTATTTTCTTAATTTGTTATTTGTTAAAATGACAAATTGATTGTTGGATTGTGTTCTACTCCATGAGTACATTGAAATCATATATTCATTTGTTCAAAATGGTTGAGAAATGAATGAGATATGAAGGCTCAAAGTTAATGGGTTGGAATGGGTAAAATGTGGTTATCCCACATTGGAAAAAGATGAAAAAGTGGCTAAGTTTAAATACTCCTACACTTTGGTAGGGAGTAAGATTGTGGTACATAGAGGCTCTCTCTCGCGCACAGGTGCGCAAGGGGGTGCAAATCATGGACCGAAATAGGCTTCGGACTACCGAACTCATGTGCATGCGCGTCCTGCGGACACGAATGTAGCTCCGAAATAGCCTGTCCGCGCGAGCCCACTTTTTACATTTTTTTTTCCAAAAACTTGACCCAATTTTTCTGGAGGTGAGGCGGGCGCCTGGACCTGCCTGAGGCGGGCGCCTCGACTCCAGAAGGTGCGAGCCATTGGCAAGACTCCGAGGCGGGCGCCTGAAGCTGTCCGAGGCGGCCGCATGGAAGTCAGTAGAGGAGCTGGCCATAGAACCTCTTTGAGGCGGGCGCCTCGCGTTCCCCGAGGCGGGCGCCTGGGCTCCAGTGGCTGGACGGGAAAAATGATTTTACCATGTTTTGTAACAGCTCAAAAGGCTGTTAATGAATGTGTAATTTCAACAGCCATATAACTGATCAAAGGGAGTTTATGAGCCAAATAATTATGCAATTATGTTAAAATAATTGTATTAATTAAGAAAATTAAAACATGGTTTAATTTTCTGTTATCTACTTGGATTATATAATGGCAAGAACACAACAAGAGAGATAGACACACAGATTTTTCCAAAATTCCTCTCCTCTTCCTCTTGTTGCATATTGAACAAATATTTTCCTTGGCCTCCTTGCATTGCATTTGTGGTGATAAAGCTCAAGCATCGACTTCAGTTCGCCGGAGGTATTCTTGTGCAACCACCGTCCGGTTACTCCGTTTCATCCTGGGAGGCAAGCGTTCCGTAACAACTCAAGCACAACGTGGTGAGGGGGCGTAATTTGTCTTAAGGAGAGTGTGATTTCACACGACTCGGATTCCTCGACAAATCTTTTTCATTATCTTTTATTTTGTGTAATTTTGTTTTATTTAGTTTTCTACAATTTTCTATTATTGTGTAATAGTTATTCCAACACTTTGAACCTTCTCCATCCTAATTTTTCATATTATTTCAGCAGTTTTTGAATTAAGTCTACTGCATGACTTGCGTTTGTATAATAAACGCTATCTAACCAAGCGTTTCATAAGCTTTCGAGTCCTTTTATATTCCACATACCTCTTCTTCTCGATCTCTCTTTACTCACTCTCAAGGCGTCGCTCCATCACATAAACCATCTCCCATCTAAATCCCTCCATCAATGTCAATCTCTGTCCAAGATCTTTCCATACGTAAACCCTAGAAATGTTCAAATTTTCAAACTACTGAAGGATTAACCTAAATATAGGATAGGATACTCAAGAATCAAGGATTTAGAGATTACAGATTCAAATTTTGGGGAGACTTTGAAGCCATGTACTAAGACGAAGCCATTGAAGGAAATTAGAGCGGAAGCAAAAAAACAGAATTACCATGTGAACAACGGAGAAGCGATTCGGACGATTCGGGAGGAGATTTCGAATATTTTCAATAGAGAGCTCACTTTCAACATTTACAGGTTTGTTTCTAGAATTCCTATGTTTGTATGGATACATATTTAATTTACTAAGACCAAATATGCATGCTTTGGTTATTTGTATCACACTTGATGTCTTTAATCTATTTGTTCGGGACCTTGTATTAGCTTTGCTCATGCAAATACCATGCAAGTATACCTTGCGTAAATTGCTTTCCATATTTATGTGAGGTTTAAATGACCGCAGATTTTTTACCTGTTTATAAGTGTTCCCTAATAAATACAACTTTTAAACCCCATACTATTGTTTCCTGGAGTGAATGAATCATCGTAGGAATTGAAATGTCTACATGTACTTATATAAGGAGATATCTATGTTTTTTCTTGGTTTTAGTAAATTCTTGTCTGTTGGCTTCGCTTTTCATAACATTCTTTATGGTTGTTATGCAATTTTTAAGGAGGCAAGATGAGTTATGTCCAAGGATCTGTTGTGTACCCTGTTGTCGGTGCCAAACAAGGTGGAGTTCATTCTGTGCCCATTAGTGTAAAGAAATATAAAGAATGATTTGTGAAAATGGCATAATTTTATTGATTTACAATGTTGTTTATATACAAGTATCATAGGCCTAGATTTGAGGGAAATCAGGGAAAGGATTTACATGGAATAATTAAAGATTACAACAAATATTTACTCAATCTAAACATATCAAAACTGAAATTCGTATCTGCAGATTTGGGAAGGGACGACTCGTCCCTTGTGTCACGAGTCGTCCACTTTGCTGTTGCTTCTGAATCTGGCGTCCCCTTTGTGGGGAATACTTGGTTTGGGGGTAGACGACTCGTCCCCTGGCAGTGAACTGCTGGTGTTTGCTTCTGTACTCTTATCACGATCCCGCAAGATGGACGATCCGCGGAGGAGTCCAATCTTGGACATAAGAGGAATGAGTCTAGCACGGGGAAGAGGTTTTGTTAGAGCATCAGCTAGTTGTTCCGATCCCGAAATGTGTTGAACCCGAAGTTGCCCATGTTGTATTTGTTCTCGAACATAGTGGAATGCAAGGGCTAAATGTTTCATCCTTGAGTGAAAAACAGGATTGGCGGAGTAGTGTGTAGCCCCAAGATTATCACAGTAGATGACGGGTGTGTGTTGAAGAGTAATACCAAGTTCAGAAAGAAGGTTTCGAATCCAAATAACCTCAGCAGTTGAGTCAGCTATGGCACGAAACTCAGCCTCAGTCGTAGAACGAGCAAGAGCCTTTTGCTTTTTGGAGGACCAAGCAACTAAATTTCTGCCAATGTAGATAAGAAAGCCAGTGGTGGATATGTAGTCATCCTTATCCCCAGCCCAATCCGCATCGCAGAAGGAGTGAAGAGAGAATGGGGAGCTGCGAGATTCCATAATCCAACGTCCCATGAAGGTAACGGAGAAGGCGCTTAAGAGCAACCCAGTGGGTAGTTTGAGGATGTTGCATAAACTGAGCTAACTTATTAACCGAGAAAGCTATATCAGGGCGAGTGATGGAAAGATACTGAAGACTACCAACAATAGCCCGATATTCTGTGGGATCACAAATAGCTGTAACCGGATGATGAGAGAGAGGAGGATAAGTTACCATGGGTGTGGATTATTCGGAGACTTTCAGCCCTGTTGTAAAACCTGTAACGGTTCGTCTTCTCCTATCTATTGCTCTTCATCATGGTTGGAATCTTCGTCAGCTCGATATTAATAACGCCTTCTTACAAGGCAACCTCAATGAGACAGTTTACATGTCTCAACCTCCCGGTTTCATCAATACTTCATGTCCATCTCATGTGTGTCATCTTCATAGGGCCATCTATGGTCTTAAACAGGCTCCTAGAGCGTGGTACACGGAACTTAAAAATTTTCTCACCACCTATGGATTCCACAATTCCATTGCTGATCCCTCCCTCTTTATCTTCTCCAAAAACTCACAAACTCTCTTCCTCTTGGTCTATGTGGATGACATTATTCCATGTGAAAATGGCATAATTTTATTGATTTACAATGTTGTTTATATACAAGTATCATAGGCCTAGCTTTGAGGGAAATCAGGGAAAGGATTTACATGGAATAATTAAAGATTACAACAAATATTTACTCAATCTAAACATATCAAAACTGAAATTCGTATCTGCAGATTTGGGAAGGGACGACTCGTCCCTTGTGTCACGAGTCGTCCACTTTGCTGTTGCTTCTGAATCTGGCGTCCCCTTTGTGGGGAATACTTGGTTTGGGTGTAGACGACTCGTCCCCTGGCAGTGAACTGCTGGTGTTTGCTTCTGTACTCTTATCATAGTGATGGCCGTTCAATGAAAGCGAAGATCCTTAGAAGTCGCTTATGGGGATCTAAAGTCATGCCCTACGATTAGTGTGGGTAAACAGCTGGTCACAAGGACTGTGAGGTGTAATTACAGTTCTTCCACAAATGGTAATGGTAGCATGTCAGAAAATTTCAGCGATAACGACTCCGATTATGTAAACTCCAGTGTCCTGGAAGCTGGTATGTTCATTTCCTGGACATCTACAAGCATATATTCTATCAAACATTTCATTTGGGTATGACGTTGCGAGTTTATTTGTTATAGTCAATGGGAAATCAGAAGTGGGACAAATATTTAGGCAGTCTAACATGCAATTGTGCTTTTGCGTTGCTTTGCTTTGCTCTAGAAAATGGAGTGCTTAGCACCTACTTTGATGAACCTTGCAAATTAGAGTTGCATGTCAAGGTTTACGAAAGCTTTTTCCTGATTTTCCTTGCATGACGTGTTCTGATCATTCAGTTTCACTGCTTCGACCTTCAGATGCCATAAATGTAGCTGTCAGGTGCAAGGTATTTGTTCACATATTTCAAAGTGAATTTGTATTGTCATTTGTCTGCTAAAACTTGCATTTGTTGTTTTCTGCAATAAAGATAGGAAGAAGTAGCATCTCTGGTAAATGTGGCATACATTTTGTAATCCTAATGAAAATTGATCTGAAAGAAGCTATAAAAAAAGAAGCTTATGCCAAGCAGCATGCATTGGCAATATTGCAGGGTACCTACTAGCTGGCACTAAAAACTTTTATAGTTTTTAGGCTCAAGTGTTTTGACACTCGTAGTCTTATTTCCAACGATGATAATTCTTTTAAGTGTTTCTTTAGGCTGTATAGAAAGCTCATACTGATATTTGTCTTTCAGGCCCCAATACATGGGAATAAGTTATTAGCCTACACTGATGGAATGAGGGTTATGGAATCTGCAAAGGAGTCACAGAGGGCTCTTCTTCAGAAGGTTTACTATTCCGAGAACTGAAAAGATTTTCCTTATTCTCTTACAAGCTTCGATTATATAATTCAGTGGTGAATTGGTGGTGATGAGTTTATACTGCATTCTGAAGCTTTAAAAAGTTAGCTCATTAATTAGGCTTTTGAAATGTGTGATGTGTAGAGATAGTGGGTCATCAGAGGTTCAGATTGGACAGACTCATGTTTTGGGATTTGTTTCTTCTGAACTAGTGCAACCCTATAGCATTATTGTATTCTTATAATTTTTCCAGCTGGTTCTTCCCTTTAGGCACTCTGTTTTTGTGTGATTTGTTTCATCCTTCCTTTATAGCATTATTGTATTCTTATAATTTTTCAGTCTCTCTTGACATTTATACGCAACGTGCTTTCTCTCATCTGTTTGTTCTCTCTTCTGCAGTTTATTTTCATTGCTGCTACAAAGTTCTATGTGGATATTGCAACTCACCAGCATGGATGTTGCGTTTTGAGTCGATGTATTGCTCATGCAACTGCTAAAGATCGAGAGATATTGGTCACCGAAATTTCTGCTAATGGATTCCACCTTGCTCAAGATCCTTTTGGGTATATTCCTTCTCTGTCACTTTCGTTCTTGTTTTCCATCGCTAGCATTGCCACCTTGCTTTCCCAGTTTGAAGGGAACTATGTCTACCTGTCAATGCAAAAATTCAGTAGCCATGTTGTTGAAAAGTGCCTCAAGCATCTTGAGTAAAGCCGATCAAGAATCATCCATGAATTTCTCTTTGTCCCTCACTTTGACCAGTTTCTTAAAGACCCTTTTGCCAACTATGTTGTTGAATCTGCACTTCAAGTTACCAAGGTTGGTCCATAAATAGTTAACCCTCTCAATTGCCTGGATTGCTTTAAGCATTATGGGCTGTATATTTTTCTAAATATATGAAATCCAATTAAAATTTCCAAACTCAAATATTTCCGACTTTCTTTGAAAAGCTACAAGATTTCTCCTATTCTTTTTATTTGGTTTTCTGCATGCTGCATTGGTTGAAGCAGTTGATCCTCATATGATCTCACGCAACCTATTGGAAACTAAAAAGTATCCGACACCAAGTATTGGAATGGCTTAACAGTATCAGACAACAAATATTGGAATGGTTAATCTTTGGCAGTTCTTCATTCTTGATGCCCATTAATATTAGACTGCGACATTCTTTGGTTTGTTTAAATTTTTTGTCAAAGTTTCATGTCGTGCGACGGGTGTTAGACTAGTTAGTTTATAACTCTTGTGGATGATTGTAAGAATTATTATTGGTGTAATAAATGAAAGGTTGATTGTTATTGTTGAATGAAATGTTTTTTAGTTCATATTAATTTTTATTTATTGTTTTCTAGGTTATAATTCATATAATTTGAAATAGGTGCAGCGAGAAAAAAATAAAAAAAAAATACAAAATAAAAAATGAAAAATGAAAATTTTTAAAAAATTGCATATATAGCACTTAAAAAACGCTACCTAAGATGATTTTTGAAAATAAAAAAAGAGGCATTTACCATATAATCCCTCTAACAAAGAAATACTACCTCCTAGGACAAGTTATATTTTGCTTAACCATATAATCCCTAGATTAATAATTACACCCTTCTAGAATTTTACTAAGTTCATCCTCTATCATTTTACTAAGTCCACCCTCTTTATCAATTTAATTTCTCTCCAACCACCATCACCTTAGGTCACCCCCTCCCCATCTTCTCCAGTCAACACTTCCGGCAACAACCAACTCCGGCGACTTTTTTTTTTCACCGGCGACCTCTCCGGCGACCAAACAACTGAGAACTTAACTTATCAGTAAGTTCTCAGTTGTCAAACTAAGAACACGATCAACGGCGACCTCTCCGGCAACCAAACAATTGAGAACTTAACTTATCAGTAAGTTCTCAGCTGCCAACTAAACTATTAAGAACACAATTAACTCCGGTGACCACCAACTCTGGCGATCAAACAACTGAGAACTTAACTTATCAGTAAGTTCTTAGTTGTCAACTAAACTACTAAGAACACAATTAACTCCGACGATCACCATCTCCGGCGACCTCTCCGACGACCAAACAACTGAGAACTTAACTTATCAGTAAGTTCTCAGTTGTCAAACTAATAACACTATCAACTCCGGCTACCACCAATTTCGGTGACCACCAACTCCGGCGACCTCTCCGGCGACCAAACATCTGAGAACTTAACTTATCTGTAAGTTCTTAGTTGTCAACTAAACTACTAAGAACACATTCAACTCCGGCGACCTCCCCGGAGACCACCAACTCTGGTGACCAAACAACTGAGAATTTAACTTATCAGTAAGTTCTCAGTTGTCAACTAAACTACTAATAACACGATCAACTCCGATGATCACCAACTCCGGAAACTAAACAACTGAGATCTTATCATTAAGTTCTCAGTTGTCAACTAAACAACTAAGAACACGATCAACTTCGGCGACCTATCCGACGGCCAAACAACTGAGAACTTAACTTATCAGTAAGTTCTCAGTTGTCAACTAAACTAATAAGAACACGATCAACTCCGACGATTACCAACTCCGGCGACTAAACAACTGAGAACTTATCAGTAAGTTCTCAGTTGTCAACTAAACAACTATGAACACGATTCAACTCCGGCGACCAATAACAATCTAGTTTTATCAACAATCTAGTTTTATCAACAATCCCGATTTAATATCTCATAGATGGGTGGTTTCTGCTGCTGATGGAAATTACTAAAAAAAAACGATTATACTCTTAATTCTTAATGAACTAATTCAATGGATTGGAGTTGACTTATTTCACTTTTTTTATTGAACAGGTCCAAATCTAAAGAAGATAAAAAAAGAAAAAAAGATATATAAAGTCTAATATTTCAAAGATCTGAACAAATATTAAAGACAAGTGCATTTTTATTACAAATTGGGAATGCAACTCTTAGTTCTTTGTCTAATAAGCCAAGCTTTGACTTCAAATGAAACTTCTTTTACGTTCTTCTTGGACCACAACTCATCAAGAACAGGTCCAAATCTGAAACTTCTTTTACGTTCTTCAAATGAAAATCGGGACAATTGGCAAACCTAAGGCAGTAATAACATTAGAGAACAATGAAGAAACCTCAAAAATCTACCTCATAAAATAGTCATCATTGCATACACACACACCTCTATCTTCTCTCTGTTGTCGGCGAGACTCCGGTGATATAAAACATGGCCGACGATGGATCTTGGCCGGAGATGAGGGAGATATTGACCGAAGAAGAGGGAGAAGTTGAAAGGCTAGTTCTCAGAGTAAATCAGAGAAAATAAACCAGATCTGATGGATCTATGGCAGCTGCAAGCTGGAATGGAGGAAGATCGGAGAAGTGTCGCTGGCATGGAGAAGATGGTCAGCGAGGAGGTCGGAATAAGGTGGGTTGTGTGTGGCCGGAGGTGCAAAGGAAGAAGGTGAACTGAGGTGGGGTAGACAAATACCAAAGTTGAGGAGACGTTTGCCAGAGTTTGGGAGGGAGACGGTCGCCGGAGAGAGAGGGAAGGGGTTTGCCGGAGTTGGGGATGAAAGGGTGTCGCCGGAGTTAGCGAAGCATGGTTGAGGGGTGGGGTGATCGGAGGTGTGGAAGAAGGGAAGAGGGAGGCGGAGGTGGGAGGGGTTGTCGCCTGTCGGAGGGTGATCGAAGAGATTGAGGGTAGAGAGAGAAAGTGAAAGAGAGAGAATGACTAGTGAGAGAGAGGGTGGGTTTTATTTGTGTAGAGAAAATGTGGGTGTAATTTGAGAGTGGTGAGATTTTTATTTATTGTTAGAGGGATTATTTGGTTAGTTATTTTATGGTGTAGGATTAGGAGGTAAATATGATAAAGTATTGTCTTAGGATGTAGATTATGTTATATTGAGGGACTAGAGCGTAATTTTCTCTTATTTTAAATCAAAATTTGATAAAATATCAATCGTTATCTAGGACCGGAAGTAGTAGATGTAATTTTTGTTGCTATAGTATTCTCACGTGTCCTCTAAAATTTAACAATTTATTAGAAGATGTAACTCGTATTAATTATTATTTTTTAAATCCACATAAATATATTAAACAAGCCATAAGTTATTTTAAAACCATCGTCATAGACTTATAATTACAGACCACTCTGGGTCGGGCTATACCCGTCTAGTCATTACATAAGTAGGGAAATAAATACAAGGGGGTTCTAAGAAATAGTCATTTATGCAAGTAGAGTACGAAGCTTGTTTCGCCAAAAGATCTACGGAGTTGCCTTTCCCTGTAAGCAAAAGAGCACCAATACTTGTTCTCTAGCAAGTACCCATAAGTGTAATGTGCATCTCCATGCATATAATCATCTCCATGATTATCCATTACCTACTTATATTAGTTGTTCACAATAACTAGGGTCGTAGTTCAATATAATAAACATGAAAAACATATAATGAACCAAATAAACATGCTCTATAATAAATGATAAAGATGATACATAACGGTTCAAGTTAAACATAACTATAGCCTAGGGCATTACACCAACAAACAGACCTCAGACAGCCAAGATATGACAAGTAATGATAAAACAAGCTGACAGTAATGATCAAGCAACACTAGAGAATCAATCCAATAAATCAAGTGTTATTTCATTACAAGAGATCATTACATATCATCATACTCAAATCATGTCCACTACTCAATCCAGATCTAATAGCTAAGACTGTCAGCTAAGAACTCAACAGCAGAGATTCATCACTCTGACAGCTTAGATCTTCGGTGCCAACAGCAATGTACTATTCCATTGATTACAAGGATGTGCTATACTTAAATCTCTCAACAACATTGCCATGTCATCTCTTTGAAGATCTTCTGAACTTGGGTTGCAAATTCCAGCCTGTTTATATCCAGTCATCAATGCACTAAATACAAACACTATTCCAACCATACCATTTACTGCCTTTTCTCCTCCAACGGCTCTTTCTCGATCTATAAAAGGAAGACTCAATGACTTGATTTCTTGCCCCTCTACACACAACCTTTTGCAACCTTTCTTAACCCCTGGATACCTGCAAACTTGGGAAACAACACCAAACCCATTAGTAAAAAATTGTAGACACTTATTAAATTTGACCAAGTTCTAATGTAGAGGTAAAAAACTGTAAACAACACCAAACCCATTAGTAAAATTAACTCTTAGGGGGCGTTTGGTTCGTCGGAAACGGAGGGAATGGAATGGCGAATTCCGTTGACTTCATTCCTTTGCCCCGTTTGGTTCGTTGGAATGAGAGATTTTCCATTCCCGACGAAATGAAATTTCATTCCTTGGAATGGATTTTCATTCCTTCCATATATGGAAGGAATGATGAATTCCTTCGGGAATGGAAAAAAAAATTTTTTTGACCAAAATACCCCCAAACCCAAACCACCCCTACCCACTCCCACCCATCCCCTGCCCTACCCCACCCCACGAAATTTTTTTTTTCTGCCTACCCCCCCATCCAGCCCTGTCCTACCCCCCCCCCCCCCCCACGAAATTTTTTTTTCTGCCTACCCACCCATCCATTCGCCCTACCCCCTACCCCCACCCCCCACCCCACCCCCACGAAAAAGAAATTCTGCCTACCCCCCATCCAGCCCTGCCCTACCCCCCCCCCCACCCCCCACTCCCCACGAAAAAAAATATTTTTTTACTCATTTTGCATACCCCTACCTACCCCACCCCCACCCCCACCAAAAAAAAATTTTTTACTCATTTTGCATACTCCCTACCTACCCTCCCCCCCAAAAAAAAAAAATATTTTTTAAAAAAAAGGGTAAATTGGTCATTTTATATGCTTTCATTCCATTTCTATAATTTGTATTTTCAAACCAAGCATGATTTGCCAAGGAATTGAATGACAATTTCATTCCATTCCATGCCAACCAAATGGAGGGGTTTGACCAATTTTTTTCCATTCCAATTCCTTAAGGAATTCAATTCCATTGACCATTCTATTCATTCACTTTTTTTCCACCGAACCAAACGGTCCCTTATTTATTATTTCTCTTTCCTATATTACTAACAATTATTAAATTTGACCAAGTTCTAATGTAGAGGTAAATTTGGAAATCGATTGCTTTCAACTCAAAAGTGACAATTATTTTGAAGCAAAATTTGATAAAAAATCAATTGTTATCTAGGACCGGAAGTAGTAAGATGTAATTTTTGTTGCTATAGTATTCTCGCGTGTCCTCTAAAATGTAACTATTTATTAGAAGATGTAACTCGTATTAATTTATTTTTTCAAATCCACATAAATATATTAAACAAGCCATAAGTTATTTTACAACCATCGTCATAGACTTATAATTACAGACCACTCTGGGTCGGGCTATACCCGTCTAGTCATTACATAAGTAGGGAAATAAATACAAGGGGGTTCTAAGAAATAGTCATTTATGCAAGTAGAGTACGAAGCTTGTTTCGCCAAAAGATCCACTACGGAGTTGCCTTTCCCTGTAAGCAAAAGAGCACCAAATATGCTGGAAGGAGTCCATAAGTAACCTGCAATCAGATAACAAAGTTGTGGAGCCTGGGGGAGGTTCGTGATCCCTGCACAACACATTGAATGTTACTAGAGAATCAGTTTCAATATGAATATCAGTCATGGAAAGGGATAGTGCTAGTTTAAAACAATAGAGTATTTGTTATTTCTCTTATAGATTGACTAAAACCAGCTATAACCCTTCTTGCCTTATCTCGGATTATTCCTCCTATCCCTGCCGCACCAGGGTTCCCTCGAACATCTCCATCGGTATTGAGTTTAAAGTTAGTAAAACGGGATGGTGTCCAAGCTATAGTAACTGTGATTTCCGCCTACTTAGCTTTAATTTTTGGAAGGAAATGCAGAATATATTCTTCGCGCAGAAGAATCATTTGTCTGCATAACTTAGAGACAGAGATAGACTCCGCCTGAAACACTGATTTATTCCTGTTTTTCCAGATTAACCGATAAGTATGAACCATTGCGCTTAGCCCTAATCAGTTTTTTGACGCATAGAAAGGGCGTCTAAGGATATGTATGAACAAATTAGCAAACAAAAGTGGCGTAACATGGACAAACCACCTGATGTGAGAAAAGGCAGGGCATTGATTCACTAGGTGCCAAAGAGAATCCTCATTTTGGTGACAAAGCGGACAGAAGGTAAGGTTGACTCTTGATTGGACTCCAACTACTTAGAAGCTTATTGTAAGTGTCCTTGAGGGAGAAGATATTTTTCCGACTATGTTCCCGAACTTGGCAATCCACACCCCCATGAATAGGCCAAGGAATGGCAGAAATTGAATCTAACACATTCTGAGGGAAAAGTGTTGAAGGGTGGATATATTCCGGCCATCCCCTCTCCGGTAATGAATTACTGAGCGATTTTCCCACGAATGAGGGATAGCTCGAACCACCAAATTTTTTAATTGACCTATCCCACACCAAGAATCTTCCCAGAATTTAGCCTTTGTCCCATACTTGAAGTGATTATTATAAATGGATTGGGCCTGAACAGTTTAGAGGGTTCAATGGGCTTGGTGGGCCAAGTATCTCAGGATGGGCCATAAACATCAAGGTAGATAAACAATGACCGAGTAAATGATAAGTAATATTCTGTGTTAAAGTGGCGAAGATAACATTGTATGTACTATGGTGTGACATAGAGCGGAAATAGAATATAGGCGAGAAGATTGGGTGGCGAGAAGACAATCTTGCCTCCCCCCCCCCTTTATTTTGGGTAACAAGGGCGTAATTTAGAATAAGCGACCAAGTATGCCTTGTCGCTTTAGAGGGTTTGTCGCCAGGCGACAAACGTGACTGGTAGGTAACAATTGATTGGGATATCTACACGTGGCACCCCCCCCCATAATGTACAACAGTGTAACATGATGGGACGAGTAGTACCTTTTACTGACTTTGAGGGTAGTTGGTCTAAAGTGGGTGAATGATTGACACATGTCCTTTAGGGGTATGGTCCACTTTTCTGATTTAATATAAATATAAGGAATACATCATTACTATGTAAGTTCTACTCTCTCTCTAAACTCTCTCTCTTCTCCATTAAATTATACAACTTTTCTTGGATCTGAACTTTGGACTGATTCTCACGCCGGAGGGGATTCACCGGAGTCACCCCCGGTTTAGTTCACTGTTGCTTGCGTGTATGTAGGTCCCAAGGTGAGCCATCCCAAGAAGATCAGCCGGAGTATCCATTGGAGTAGCTGGAGGTTCAGTTCCTGTGCAACACCATTTTTCCATGGTAGCATCATTTGGTTCCGTTGCCGGGACCTAAATGTTTCTTCTTTGGGTGGCTAGGTGAAGTTTGGGGAGATTGTTGGTGGCTGCCGGTGGTGAGTTAGAAGGTGGGGTACTGTTATTGCTCTTTTGATGGAGCCCAGAAGACTTTAGTTGTCAATTTAGTTTAAAGAGCAAATGCTAGTTGGTTAGAAAATCAAGGAGGATTCCCAGGTGGTACTTGTCAGAGGTTGTTTTGTGGGTTGTTGTATTTGTTTTAAGAAGCCATAAAGTTGTCCTTGGAGGTAAATGTTGTAAGTTCATTAATGCGTGTATTAAAGGTGTTTGTAGTCAGAAAAGTGACTTGTAAAGTTGTCAGAATAGTTGATGTGTTGTGAAAAGGCGTGGCTTGGCTTGAAGTGCTTGTTAAAGTATCCATTTGTTTGTGGGTATGTTAGGGTGATTGGGCAAGAAAAAGCTACCCCCTCTAGGGCGGCTCAGAAATTAACGCTGGCAACCCCCAATGCTAAGGAAGCTCGTGCGGGAGCGGGATCTGAAAGAGAGGTGGAGGTGCATACTTCAGAGACCACTACAAGAAAAAAGGGGCTATTTACGGCGCTCATTTACGGCGGTGGACACGCGTCCGCCGTATATATCATATATATACGGCGGTTATGTATACCGCCGTATATAATTAATATTTACGGCGGTCTAGACCGCAAAAGTAAGTAAATACGTATATTTCTCAGTGAATGCGTATGAGATCGAAGTTATATACGGCGGTGTATAAGTAGCCGCCGTATATAGTTAACTATATACGGCGGGTTATACGCGTCCGCCGTATATAGTTAACTATTATCGGCGGATTATACGCGTCCGCCGTAAATGTTATTAAATACCGGGAAACCAAATTTCCCTATTCAGTTTCGCGGTATCTCTCCCTCTCTTTCTCTCCTCCATAGCAGCAGCTAGGGCACGAAGACTCCATAGCTAGGGCACGAACGAACGAAGATCTCTTTCTCTCCTCCAAATCAGCAGGTTGGTATTTATTTTTAATTTTTTGGATTTTATTGTTCTTGGTCTTGGTCTTATTACTCGAGTCTCTCTTTCGTCTCTCCTCTAGCGATTTCGGTCTCTCTCTCTCTCCTCCGGCTGGGAAATTGAGCTTTGATTTCTTCAATCAACAACAATCGGTATACATTTCTTTCCCCTTTTCTAATTTACTTTTAATTTCTGGGTTTTTTTTTTTTTTAACTCAATAATGTTAGTACTCAGATATATTATATTTTGTTCTTGGTGTTGTGAGTTATTGTTGATGTTGTTGTTGTTGTTGATAATGGTAAGCTAAGATTTTGTAATGCAAGAACCGAGTATGTAAGTACATATGTTTGATAGGTTTTAGGGCTATGAGAGACCTCTGTAGAACACCAACCTAGTTCCTTAAAGCTCGTGGTTTATATCTTGGTTCAATTTTGGTGTGCTTCATGTTTAGTTCAATTTTATCGTGCTTCATGTTTAGTTCAATTTTATCGTGCTTCATATTTTGATTCAAATGGAGACATCATAGTAAATACTTGTAGTGGTTTAAGAAGCTTTCGGTTTCCCAATCCTAGTTGGGCATCCTTTGAAAAAAAGTAAACGACAAAGATTAGACAAAGAGTAAGTGAATGATGAATTTGATTCGGTGTGTTGTTTTGTATTGCAATAAGAATGTTTATGGCTAGTTTTTATCCTTATTATGTGGTCCATTATTAGTTCAATTTACTTTATGCGTCATGATCTTTTTCTTTGAAGCGAGTGTTGTCATTACACGTTGGAGGCTCTACATTATTCTTCTCTTTGTTATCTCTTTTGGTCTGTTTATCTCATTATGATGTAATAGTGTGGATAATGGAAATGGAGAAAATTGTAAAATATCTAAACTTGGCCACTTGTCGAATTGTAAAATATCTAAACACCAACCTAGTTCCTTAAATATAATAACACTTTTCTTATATTACCATCGCTCTCCTAAGATAGTACCCTTCGTAGACCCTACACAAAAAATAATGTTGCGCACTTCAATCTAATTCCTAAAAATAGTTCCAAATCTTGTTGCATGTGCATATTCTTTTGCACATCAACCTAGTTCCTTAAATTAGCTTCTCAATTAGGGGGGCTTGTGAGAGAGAACGAATGATGTTGTCATAGGGTTATACTATATCATGGGCCCAAGTTCGACTAATAGGCTAGGCTCCAACAATGTATATTATCTATATCGAGCCAAAAGTTGTACATATTTAGACTATGTTTGTTTATGAGTTTATTTTTATTCTAAACTTTGTGTCTCTCGGTCTTATATATAGGTTGTATTTTAACGTTAAAAATATCAAGTCAAGTCATATATGGACAAAAGTTGGATTGATTTGGATAATCGAATTTCAAATGAGTATTTATGCAGGGTTGACAACTTTCTCGATTTTGCATTCTCAAAAAAGTCTGTTGGTGTTAAAGAAATATATTGTCCTTGTAAAAAATGCGCAAATCGTTACCAAGAAGACCGTGCAACCGTGAGATCACATTGTATTGCGGTGGGATTTCAAAAAGATTACAAGAATTGGATTAGGCACGGGGAAGAGTACATTTCGGCGCGTAAGAATGATAATAATGATAGGACAGCTGAAGATGGCATTGAAATTGAATTGGGCGTGCAAGATTGTATGAGGCGAATGGTACATGAAGGGATGGGTATCTTGGGATAGTAACTTGACGGGGAATTGAAGAAATCGTACAATCGAGATGCATCCACGCAAAGTTTCTTAGACTTTTGAGAGATGCTGATCAAGCCTTGTGGGAAGGGTGTGATAAGTTTACGGTACTCTCATTTATTGTAGAACTTATGCCTTTGGAAGGCTAATTATCGAGTGACCAGATAAAGGGATTTACTTCTTTATTAAAAATTTTCATTAGGGCATTGCCTCGATCGGCGAAAGTGCCAAGTTCCTATCGTGAGGCGTACAAGATGACTGCGGATTTGGGTTTTAGTTATAAAACGTGGGACGCGTGCATTAATCATTGTATGTTGTTTCGAAATGAAGCGAAAAACTTACTAAATGTGAAATTTGTGGAGCCTCTAGATATAAGCAACAAGAAGAAGGGGTAGCGGTGAAGGTGCGGAAACAAGTGGCAAGAATAAACTTCCCAAGCGGTAGCGATGAAGAAAGTATGGTATTTTCCCTTAAAGCCAAGGTTGCAAAGGTTGTATTGGTCATCTAAGACCGCGACACTCATGAGATGGCATGCCGAGAAAAGAATAGACGATGGTGTCTTTGAGGCATCTGCGAGACTCTCGTGTGTGGAAGGAATTCGATGAACGTTATCCATTATTTTCAAGTGAAATTCGAAATATTAGATTGGGATTAGCATCGACGGATTTAATCCTTTCGAACAATGACTATATCTCACGGTACTTGGCGGTTGTGCTTATGCCATACAATCTTCCACCTTGGTTATGCATGAAACAGACCATATTTCTTCTTGTCGGTGCTTACTCAAGGCCCAAAAGGGCCGGGCAACAAGATAGATGTGTATCTCCAACCGTTAATTGATGAGTTGAAGGAATTGTGGGAAGATGGTATATCAACTTATGATGCATCAAGGAACGAGTTGTTTACTTTACGAGCTTCACTATTATGGACAATAAATGACTTTCCTGCATATGCAATGTTATGCGGATGGAGCACTAAAGGTGAATATGCTTGCCCTTGTTGCAATGTGAGACCTCAAGCACGATGGTTGGATCATGGTGGCAAGTATTGTTATATTGGTCATCGACGCTTCTTGCCTAGGAGTCATGCTTTTCGTAAGGATAAAGGCTCTTTTGATGGTACTAATGAAGTGAGAGATAAGCCCAAGTTATTGTTTGGAACAAAATTGCTTAAACAAGTTGAAAATATGGAAAGCAGTATAAAATAGAAGATGTTATTAAAAAGAGGAAAAGAGAAGAGGGTGAGAAGCAACAAGCCAAGTTGGAGAAAAGAAAGGTTCCTAAGTTGTGTCACAATTGGAAAAAGAGGAGTATCTTCTTTGAGTTGCCTTATTGGGCAAATAATCATGTTCGTCATAATCTTGATGTTATGCACATTGAAAAAATGTGTGTGATAATGTGCTACATACTCTGTTAGGTGCTGCTGGGAAATCAAAAGATAATGATAAAGCAAGAAAAGACCTAAAAGTGATGAACATTCGGAAACCATTGCATCTACAAAAGCTTCCATCGGCAAAGATATTATGCCTCCGAGCTCGGTTTACAATGAGTAAGAAGCATAAAGACACATTCTTGAAAGTTCTAAAGGGAGTCAAAGTCACGATGGCTACTCGTCAAACATATCTCGTTGTGTACATCTAGAGGAAAGAGCTATTTGGGGTCTTAAGAGCCATGATAGTCATATTTTGCTCCAACAACTACTCCACTTTAGGCTGTTCGAAAGCGTTGCCTATACATTGTAAAAGCCATCATTGAGTTGGCAAATTTCTTTAGGCAATTATCCTCAAAGGTGAATACACTTGCGATCTCGAAAAGATACAAGATCGGATGTTTGTCACACTATATGCTCTCGAGAAAATATTCCCACCGGCTTTCTTTGATGTTATGGAGCACTTGCCGGTGCATTTAGCGAGGAGGCCTTGCTAGCGGAGCCCAATACAATTTCGTTGGATGTATCAGGTAGAGAGGTACATCCATATTAAATTTACTTTGAAAAAGTTAAATTCCTTTTTACATCTGCTTTAGCATGAGTAAATGTTTTTGTAGGTTTCTACTTACATTAAAATTATATGTTCGAAATCGAGCCCATCCAGAGGCCTCCATAGCTAAGGCAATTGTGGTGAAGAATGCATGACTTTTTGTACGCAATATTTGGATGACATTGAGACAAAGTCCAATCGTCCTAGAAGAAATGATGATGAAGGTGATGAGTTAGGCCGCTTTGTAGGAAAAGAAGAGGCAATTATCCTTGATTACATCACACGAGTACAAGCGCATAGATATGTGCTTTTCAATGCGAAGATGTTGAACAATACCTAGAGTAAGTGATTCCTTACATGAGGCTTACATTCCTTATATCTTTTATATTTCAAATTAATACTTAATTCATATTTTCGATCTGCTTTCGAGGAATGCATCGTGTACATTTGAGGGAGACATTACCTCGTAATCAACGACATCTTATAGAGAAAGAACATAATGATAAGTTTGTTAGGCTGGTTTAAGGATTATGTAAGTATGAAACCACCTTCATATAATAGTTTCAATTTATCGTTTTAAATATTTTCTTATTAAATTTTGTTTTTATAAAAGGTATGCACGACGAAAGATGTAGTGCCCGAAAGAATTACGAGTCTTGCATTGGGTCCTCATATGGATGCGAGGCGGTATAAGTCTTACATAATAAATGGTTTTCGATTTCGAGTGAAGGATGTCGATAGACGAAGGAAAACTCAAAATAGTGGAGTCATCTTTGAATGCAAGTGTGACAAGTTTTGCAAGCCGAAAGGATAATAATCCCATTGTAGGGGATGTTAACTTCTACGGGAGTTGATTGAGATCCTTGAAATTCGTTATAGCAACTCAATAAGATTTGTATTGTTTAAATGTGATTGGGTTGATAACCGGACGAGCAAGATGGAAGATGAGCAAAAATTTACTCTTGTAAACTTCAATCACAAGTTGTATAAGGATAATCGAGTTGGTGATGAACCATTCATATTAGCATCTCAAGATGAGCAAGTTTGGTATGTTAAAGATCCTATAGAAAGTGATTGGAAAGTTGTGATGAGGATTACGCCAAGAGATAGTTTTGACATATATTCAAATGATGATAAACAAGTTGCAAATTCGATTCCACAATTGGTACCATTTTGCTCACAAAATCTGGATGAAAATGTTGCTAACGAAGAAGCATCGTGGGTGCGAGAGGGAGTTGATGGGGTCGAGATTGAAACTACTAATATCAATGACCTAGATGTTGATATGGCCGATAATGATGATGTTGATATGGCCGATAATGATGATGATTAGTTTGAGTAGTATTTGTTTAGATCTTATTTGCTTACTATTTACTAAGACAATGTTATTACTTAAGTTTCATATTTCAATCAAACTTCTTATTTTTGTATGGTTGAATATTAATATTGTTACTTCTATATAATATGTATTTGTTTAGGTCTTATTTGCTTACTATTTACTAAGACAATGTTATTACTAAAATTTGTGTCTCTCCGTCTTATGTATAGGTGGTTTTTGTGTTGAAAATATGCCTCCTAAGGAGAGAGAGGGTAGCAACAAGAGGGTAGACAAAACCCGCCGCAGTAGTCCCAAATGATCCGTATATGGGATTGACCCAATTGACCGCCGCTCAAAAGAAAAAATGGCGGAATTTGGAGGGTAGGAAATTTCAAGTCACCACTTTCCTTCATTTGCCGGTGTTGAGGGATTTGGGTTTAGAGACGTTAGTAACGAATTGATGACGCAAGCGGGTTAGGTAATTTCTGGGGAAGACTCCATCTACGTATTTGAGATATTCACTTGAGTTCCTTTCAACTTTGGAGGTAGGCCGGGGGTCACAAGAAAATACTATTCGGTTTCATATGAATGATGAAGCCTATCGAGTGGATTATGATGAGTTGAGGCAAATCTTTGGGGTTGATCAGTAGAGAGGAAAGCTGGGTCGAGTACGATGGGGGACTTGTTTTTCTTTTCGGAGCTCACGGGATTGCCCTGCAAAAAAAAAAATACCTTAGGGCTTCCTCTCTTTCTCACTGGCTTGGAAATTATTTTACGAGAGGTCTATCTATGTCTTGGTTGGCAAACGGAGAGCCCGCTCAATTGAATGTGGCTATGGTAAACCTTTTGCGAAACGGGGTTGAGGAGTTTTCGGGTGATTCTGATTGGGTTGATATTTTTGTTCGGAGATGTGAGACATTTGCCCTTACCAAAAATGGAAACATATCAATAGGGGGATGATCACATTGATTGCTCAAGCTTGTGTGGGTGAACCAAAACCCGAGGCGATGAGATTGATGGGGGCACGAGTTTTATTACAATAGGCGCTAGTGCGGTATGACAAGTTTGTGAGGGACCGGAGGGCGACGGACAACGGAGTCTTTATTATTTGAATATGGTACTCCCGGGAGGACGGTCCGTTGCGGGGTAGGGGCCACGTTTAGAGTGGTGAACAAGCCAGGCATTGGCGTATGCCGGTGTTGATGATCAAATGGATCCCGTTGATGAGGAGGATGATGAGGAGCGGGAAGAGGAGGATCGGGAGAGACGGGGTGGTCGGGGAGGAGAGGAGAACCGAGCCGGCGGGGTTCTTTTGATCGGTGGGATACCATGAGGGCATTTTGGAGGAGCGGGAGCGATCGAGGATCGCTCGGGAGCGAAGCCGACATGCTTTGGAGGATGCTAGATGGGGGAGGTTATCGCTCGGGAACGAGTCGACGGACTTTAGAGGATGCTAGATGGGGGAGGTGCAAGATCGTTTTGAGGGTTGGAAGATGAAGCTGCCATTTTGGGAGCCCGGTATACGCAGTGGAGGCTTGGGCGATGCGAGACGAGCCCCGGAGTTACGAGCCGGTTTCGGAGGATTATTTGACTATGATGCATTCGAGAGCCAGCTTTGCTCGTGCACGGAGGCGTTCTTCCCGTCGACCTACTATCGGGGACAAACCTCCGGCTCTCATCGGTGATGTTATTATTGTGATGTTATTATTAATGTTTCATGTTTCAATCAAACTTGTTATTTTGTATGGTTGAATATTAATATTGTTAATTGTAATATGTATTTGTTTAGATCTTATTTGCTTACTATTACTAAGACAATGTTATTACTTATGTTTCATATTTCAATCAAACTTGTTATTTTGTATGGTTGGATTGAATATTAATATTGTTAATTGTAATATGTATTTGTTACGCTTCTTTTGATCAAACTCTTATTTCCTACGGGATCTTGTTGCGGCGGCTCTTACTTTCTACCTCCATCATACGCTTCTCCAGGTACTCCTTTTACTTTTGGATGTCCCCGCCTCGCTTCCCCACCGATTTGGTACCGCGGGAGAGCCCCCCCAGTACTATTTTATACTTTTTTGTATCAAGCAAGGCTTGCCCTATAGTGTTGTTGTTGTTGTTGTTCCTTGTGGTTGTTGTTCCCCCTGCCCCGCTTCCCCACCGATTTGGTATTTGTTTTTGTTAAATGTGACATATAACAAATGTGTCCACAACCCGCGGGAGCCCCCCGTAATGTCATGTTTGTTGTTCCCCCGCCCCGCTTCCAAAAGTATTATTTATAGAGCAAAAGAAATGTAGATTTGGTTCTGTATATGTGCTCGTGAATGCAATTTGTTATTTTTCCCTTATAAATCAAATTCTAATACCCCTTTGCAACAAGTTTTCAGCTTGTCCATGCATTTTGAAATGACATTTGCATGAGCAGTTTTTTATGAATTAACTGTAATTGTGACTTTAAAGTTTGAAGATGATCTTGCCTTTTCCTGCCTTTTCATGAAATGACATTTGCATGCATTAAACCCTACTAATCCCCCCACACAAAAAATAATAATTATAATAATAAAAAAAAAAGTAAAGGCCAATCCTGCCTTTTCATTCCAAGATGATTCAACACGAAAGCTAAGGGAAAGAAGTAGAGAGAATTTGGAGGAAGAGCGAGAACCAAAGTTGACACGATCAATTAAAATATTTTTCGGTTGGCAAATTTGCATGTGCCTCAAGCAGTCAAACGTCCGGTTGATAACAACAAATTTGTATCATTCCATCTCCTAATGCAATGAGCTCTTTTTTTCTCTATGCTAATTATTGCTACATATGTCATCGAGACACACAAATTCCTCCCCTCCATTCGGTGTATAGCCGCAACAAAATGTGTCACCTCTAACACGTTCACATTGTCAAGCTTGCTTCATCTTTTAATTGAGAACTGAAGCTTGATGTGACAACTATTTGTAAATTAATGTCAATTTAGTGCAAAGACATGTCGAGGCTACTTTCTATGAAGGACACAGGGCTTTATACTTTTAATGAAAACGATACTTGGTATATAGGTGGAAACCATTAACCTTCCTGTATCGCTCCCTAACCCGGGGCTTGGGATAAATTGTGGTCTAACAATCCCACGTACCGGTATCATTTTTCTTTAAAAAAAAATGAAAAAAAATTTCATTCTATCAGCTTTTTATTAGTTTTAGATGCAATTTTTTTGTAAGACCAATTATTGTAGACAAGCTAATTAGGGCTAGTCTGGTATGTTTTTTGGCCATCTATAATTTGTGGTTAAGTGAAGTGAACCAATATTAAAGTTTCTGACCGAATTTCTTGGAGGATTCAACCTTAAATTTATACTTCCACAATTAAACTTCTCATGAAAGACAATGATTTCTTCTTTGTTATTGTTCTTTATTCTTTGTTCTTTGTTGTCATTCTTCTTTGTTATTGTTATTATTCTTTATTCTTGTTGTTGTTGTTGTTGTTGTTTGCTTTTCTTTGTTGTTATTCCTATTCTTTATTCTTGTTCTTTATTCTTGTTTGTTATTCTTTATTCTTTGTTGTTGTTTATTCTTCTTTGTTGTTTACTTGTTGTTGTTGTTGTTGTTGTTGTTGTTGTTGTTGTTGCTGTTGTTGTTTCTAGGCATTTTATAGGTCTTATACATGATACATAAGACCTATAATAAATTTATAGGTCTTATACATATATTATAAGATTGTTTTTTTGGGTCCTTTACTTGGTTTATCCAATTCTTGTGCTATAATTGAATTGTCATATGACAGATATGCCTCCAAGGAAAAATTTATTACCAGGTCAGGGCTCTAACCCTAAAGGAAGAGGGTTGGCAAAACCAACCGCCAAATGGGGTAAAGAGAGATTGATCATAATATGGAATAATTATGGTCAACCAGTTGGTGGGGAAATGGCACAATTAGCTACTCAGATAGGAATTTTTGCTAAAAATGGGGAACATTTCCCATTAACTAATGAGTGGTCTCAGATGAACCACGAGTGCATAAATAACGTATGGAATGACGTTCTGGTAAGTTGTAATCCATATTTCTTACATATATCTCTAGTACGTAGTCAAAAGTCTTATGATTCTCTAACAATTGTTTTTTTTTTTCTTTGTTGAATTGTGTATATAGGAAAATACAAATGCTCCTCCGGAGTATTTCCCGGTTATGGCTCTTTCTCTCGCTAAAGCGTGGCGTGACTGGAAATACAATGTGAGACAAGCATATAATAAGTATTATATAGTTATGAATATTACTCAGTTATGACTTTGTTATGAATATTGACTCGATTATGAATATTATTACTCGGTTGAAAACGACATTATAAGATGTATGAATCTGACGAAGACGCATTGGCTCACCCACCCCGTGGGTGCGTTGCGGATCAATGGGCTGCACTTGTTGCGATGTGGGGTACGCCCAAGGCTCGGGTATATTTCAAATTAATCTCAATCTATTATCGTGAATGTCTTATATAAGTAGTCAAATTAATACTAATATTATCTTTTTTTTTTTCCAGGAAATATCAGAAACAAATAAAGTGAATCGAGAAAAACAATCGTGCTGAATAGGACCGGAAAAACGTCCCATCCCAAAGTCATCAAAGAGGTTTGTCATCGTTCAATTTAGTTCTCAGTTGTCAATTCAATTAATGTTTCTTTTTGTATCGTATATAAATATTTTTTTTTGTCAAATGATTCTATTATAAATTGTAGAGAGGCGACAAGGGATTACCAACTGATCGCTTAAGCGTTTTCATACATACGCGCACGGGCAAAACACCCGCGAGATCAAGAAACCACTCAAATGATTGTAAGTTAAAGTTTCAACCTTTTACGTTTTCGGTTTTGTTATTCTATAGAATACTTTTTTTTTCATTTCTAACTTCATTTTCATAATATTAATTAAAGTTAAAACATTTATATTGAACATGTTGTTTTTGTTACAGACAAACGCTTAATGATGCGGTTGAGGAGCGCCGGAGGAGCAACAAGACTCTCCGCGGCGCGTGAAAATATTTTTGTTGGTATGTTTGGCTCGATGACCATGGGAGAGTTCGATGTATGGGAGGCGGTGCAGAACAAAACTAAGGTGTTTGGTAAATCCCAACCTTCTCGAGCAGTGTAGCGGAGGCGGTGGCGGGGGTCGGGCAGATTTTGAAAGACAACTTGAGGAGAAACGCCGAAAAAATGAGGAGGAATGCCAACGACTTCAGGAGCAGTTACAACAACAACTTGATGAGGAACGCCTTAAGTTACAACAACAAATTGATGAATTGAAACGTTGTTGGATGGAACGACGTGGAAATGACGGTAATGAATAGGTGTTCGTGGATTTTAGACATTGTGTATTTTGGATACATTCAACAACTAATAACTTTTTTGTATAATGGTTATTATGTCTGGATACATTCAACATTAATTGTGTTAATATGTAGATTGTAAATATTGATTGCATTTGTGTATTTTTGGTTATATTGTGTGTGTACAGGTTGAATTTGGTTTTTGTGAACGTATTTTTGGGGAAAATGAATTATACAAAGCTGGGGAAAAAAAAAATAGGATTATTTACGGCGGTGACTAAATCCGTCGTATAAACCTAGGGACGACTCGTGCCCAAAGGGGGGACGAGGGAACCAGTAGGGGGTGTAAATGGGACGACTCGTGCCATGTTGGACGAGTCGTCCCTATTTAGTTATTTACGGCGGATATAGTGACCGCCGTATAAAATGGCCATGGACGACTCGTTTGGACGAGGGAACCTGGTGGGGGTGCAACTGGGACGACTCGTGACGGAGCGAACGACTCGTCTCTTATTTACGGCGGTTACACATTCCGCCGTATAAAGATCACTCAAATATGCCATTTTATACGTATGTATTCCATTTATATACGGCGGTGGTATATCCGCCGTATATACTATATACGGCGGTTGTCCCGCCGTATATAGTATATACGGCGATGATTTATACGGGGATCTATTTACGGTGGCTAGTCCGCCGTAAATACTATATACGGCGGGGCGCGTATTATTTACGGCGGATTTTAACCGCCGTAAATAAGCCTCTTTCTTGTAGTGGACTAACTCCAGCATTAGGCGGGCTAGGGAGGAGGAGGAAAGGGTGAGAGTGGAAAGAGCTAAGGCAGTAGATGAAGGGCAAGTTCCCGCGAAGTCGAAAAATGCAGAAGTGAGAGAAAGGATTGAAAAGCTGAGGGCGGACAATGAGGCGTGGATGCGTGTTCTTGCCAATAATCAACAATTGAAGGAGCTAAATGCGGAGCCTTCCCGTATTCATGAGGAGTTATTGAATGGGCAAGCGGGAAGGTCCAATGTTGGCGGGCAAAATCGGAATGTCAGCGCCAGTGTGGCTAATAGGCCAAGGCGAGAGGTGGATATGTCGCCACTCAGAAGATTGGCGGAAGCCCGTAGGCGGGATGACGGCTTGGGAGCGAGAAAGAAGAAGAAAAAGAAAATTTACCATAAGGCAGGCAATTCTAAAGAAGAATCTTATTATTTCGAATATGATAGTAATGAATCCAGTGGCTCGACGCACAATGAGGGATGTGTTCCTGGTCAAGACCGTTATGTAAAAGAAAGGACCCAGTTATCGAGACATCATGATGATAGGCGGCACCACGAGAGATCTCCGCGGGAAAGAGAGCGGAGGCGACAAGAAAGGAAGGATAGAGAGTATGAGAAGGAAAGGGACCGGAGGGCCGCATAGGCGGCAAGGGTGGCTGAGGTCGAGAAGTTTGCAGATGCCTTGAAGGCCGCAAAATTGGCCAAGGCTAGTGAGACAGAGAAGGCTATGAAGGAAGAAAAGGAAAAGTGGAAGAATGAGATGGCTGAGATGGCAAGGAAAATTAAAGAACTAGAGGCGGGAACGCAGAAAGTGGAAGGAAAAAAGCCGTTCTTGGCTCCGTTCATTCAGAGTATCAAAGGTGTAGCCCCAGATCCAAGTTTTCGCATGCCAACTTTGTCAAGTTATTCTGGAAAGACTAGAGCAATAACCCACGTTGGAGGATTTGAAGCGACAATGTCGCTATTGACTGAAAATGAGGCAGTGTTGTGTCGAGCGTTGGTGAGCACTTTGGCAGATCATGCATTGGAATGGTTTATAGCGCAGCCTGAAGACTCTATAATGGGGTATCAGGATTTCAAGGAGAAATTCTTAGCGAGGTTTAGTGCATCAGGACGCAGCCAGTCCAAAAAACGGAGTTGTGCAGTCTCAAGCAAAAGGACGGAGAGGGGATTGCGACTTTCACAGACAGGTTCATGGAAGTTGCGAACCAAGTTGCTGACATCACTCAAGGCGAGATAATCATGTTATATAACACCAGTTTGCAGCCAGGACACTTTAAGCAGGAGTTAGGAATGAGGTTGCCAAAGACTACGGGGGAGTTGTATGAAAGGGTCAGAGGATTTTGTAGTGGAGCTAGAGTTAAGACGAAGGGGACTCCAGCGACAAACCAGGCGGCCAAGAAAGTGATAAGTGAAAGGGTAGAAGTAGTGCGAGATGATAAAAGGGGATTTGGCGGCAACAGAGGGGCAAGTCAGGCGGGAGGAAGTGGGGGACGTGGAGATGGGCGTACAGGGGGTCAGAGAGAGTTCAAGCCAAAGACGGACATTAAGTATAGCCGGTTGAACACTCCTATCAGCGAAATTCTGAAGAAAGTAAATTTGCCCGAACCTTTTCCTATTACACCAGGAACTGGTCCGGCTAGAGATCAGAATAGTTATTGTGAATTTCATAAGGATAAGGGGCACAAGACTGATGATTGTTATAATTTGAGGAGATTAATTCAGGGAAGGATTGATAGAGGTTTCCTACAGGAGTATTTAGAGGAGAATGTTGGGCGGGATGATCAACGTAGGCCAGAAAGAAATTTGGTGGATGTCATCCATGACCCATTACCCAGTGTGTCCCAATTGAATACCCAAATCATGACTTTGACGCATACTTTTGAAGTTCCCCGGTTTCCCGCCACCCGGAGACGAGTGATCGGTTTTTCTAGGCGAGAATTGGTCATTACTAAGAGCCGTAGGAGTCGACCAATTATCATCACGATGTATCCAGGCAACAATATTGTGCAGTGAGTTATGGTAGACTCTGGAGCAAGTAGGAATGTGCTCTATTATGATGCTTTTAAAAGGATGAATTATACTGAGGCAAATTTGGTGCCTCATAAGGGATACCTTGAGGGCTTCACCAATCATTCTGTTAAGGTCAAGGGCACCATCATGTTGGATGTTGAGATAGGCGAGGGAAAATTGGCGAGATGTGAGAACGTGGAATTCATGGTGATTGATCTCGTATCTCCTTACAACGCCATAGTGGGAATTCCGTTCATGTTGAGTTTTGAGATGGTTTTGTCAATTCCTCATCAAAGGGTGAAGTATCCCACCTCCAATGGAATAGGTTGTTTGAAGAGTGAAGCGGTAACAGTAGTGAGAAAGCAAAAGGAAATGTTGAAAGCTAAGATGGAGAGTACAACTTCAATGACTACCAAAGTTGAATCCAGTCCATTGAAGATAAACATGGTCAAGATTGTGGAGGTGGCAGGTGATGATTCCAAGTGGGAGATGATGAACAGTATGAGAAATGGCACAGCTATGGTGATGGCGGGAACAAGCCATGTATCAGAATCGGCGACATGGAAATTTGTAGGAGAGCGGGAAATGGGCATGATGAATGAGCAGGAGCCTGATTCCAAAACGCAGCGAGAAGGCGAGTACGAGAAGGAGAGATGGCAAGAATTTTATTACGGCATGGGTAGGCGAGATGAGGCTGACAAAGGAAGTTACATGGCAATGGAGATGGTGGATGTGGCACCCAACTTAAGTTATGCCAGTATATTGAGGATGGTATGTGTGGATGAGCCAAGAATTGAAGAAATTATTGAGGAAAATGTTGAGGTGCCTGTAAATGAATCTGATGATGATTGTGAAGTTATTGAGGTGGAAGATGCTCAAGGGAGGCCTACAGGAAATACCTTTGAAGATCCCAGAACGCCAGTTGTCGCTAAAACATTGAAAAGGAAAAGAATAGAGGTGGAGACCCTCCAAGTGCGGGATGAGCCAGATCCAGGCGGGAGAAGAACTGGAGAAATTAGAAATCAATTGCTATTTTCCCGAGCAAAAAGTGAAGATTGGCAAGCAATTGATGCGGGATGAGCGAGAAGCTTTGGTTGATTTTTTGAAGGAAAATTTGGATGTCTTTGCTTGGAGACCGGAAGACATGAAGGGTATTGACGAGAGTGTGGCTCTGCATTGTCTGAATGCTGATCCTAATGTGGAACCATTTAAGCAAAAAGTAAGGCATTTGTCGCCAGAGAAAGAGGTGGCAGTATTGGAGGAAGTGGAAAAGTTGTTGAAGGCTAGAATAATCGAAAAAATTCAATATCCAGTTTGGTTGGCTTGTCCCGTGATGGTTTTAAAGTCAAACAAGAAGTGGAGAATGTGTATTGATTTCACTGATTTGAATACAGCATGTCCCAAGGATTGCTATCCTTTGCCCAAGATTGACAAGTTGGTAGATTCCATTGCTGGTCATAAGGTGTTCAGTTTTATTGATGCTTACTCGGGATATCAGCAGATCAAGATGGCTGAGGAAGATAAGGCGAAGACAGCGTTTAGAACTCCAATGGGAAATTTTTGTTACAAAATGATGTCGTTTGGCTTGAAGAATGCGGGGGCGACATATCAGAGAATGGTGAATGAAGTCTTTAAGTCACAAATTGGGCGGAATATGGAAGCGTACATTGATGATATGGTGATCAAGTCTAAGGAAAATAATCATGTGCTAGATTTGGTAGAGACTTTCGAGAATTTGAGGAGGAATTCAATGAAGTTAAATCCTAGTAAGTGCACATTTGGCGTGACAGCAGGAAAATTTTTGGGATTCTTGGTAAACAGGCGCGGGATTGAAGCCAACCCCGAGAAAATTCAGGCGTTGTTAGACATGTCGCCACCGAAATCTATCCGCGAGATTCAGCGGCTGATTGGGAGGATCATTGCCCTGGGGAGGTTTATTTCAAAGTCAGCGGAGAGATGTTTACCGTTTTTCAAGGTGTTGAAGGGCGGGAAGAAATTCGAGTGGAGCGAGGAATATGGAGTAGCTTTTGAAGAAATGAAATCTTATTTGGGGAAGCCGCCATTATTGAGTAGCCCTGTGGAGGGGGAAGAATTGTTTGTTTATTTGGCAGCCTCTGACTATGCAGTTGCTGCAGTAATGGTAAGGGAAGACGGGGGAATTCAAAGGCCTGTGTATTATGTTTCTAAGGCATTGAGTGAGGTTGAGTCTAGATATTTTAATGCAGAAAAGTTGGCATATGCATTGGTGGTGGCGGCGAGAAAGTTAAGGGCATATTTTGTCGCTCATACAATTGTTGTTTTGACTGACGCTCCTTTAAGGAAGATTTTGCAGCAGCCAGATTCTGCGGGAAGACTTTTGAAGTGGTCGATTGAGTTGACAGAATTTGACATCAGATATGAATCCCGCCGAGCTATTAAAGCGCAAGCGTTGGAAGACTTTATAGTTGAATCTTCGTTTACTAAGTCTCAGGCCGAAGTGATTGAGGAGCGCGAGAAGAAGAAGGCGGCAAAGTGGGCTGAGCCAAGTTTGATTGAAGAAAAGAAGAGGCCGGCGGATTGTTGGGTCCTACATGTAGACGGTTCATCAGCAAAGGACAGGGGAGGAGCGGGAATGGTTTTGATATCACCAGATGCGGAATGCGAATATAAGAAGGCATTTAGGTTCAAATTCCCAGTGTCCAACAATCAGGCGGAATATGAGGCATTGGTGTCGGGAATTGAATTTGCGCGGGATATTGGAGTAAAGAAGGTTGTGATTCATTCTGACTCGCAGCTGATCGTTAAGCAAGTAAGAGGCGAGTATGGTGCGGTAAATTCATTCTTGATAAAATATTGTAATTTGGCGAGAAGCATCTTGAGTCATTTTGAGTTTTGGGAGTTGGTACAAATTGGTCGAGAAGAGAATTCAAAGGCTGTTGCGTTGAGTAGGTCGACGGGAAGTGAAGAAAATGAGGCAGCCATGGATCCCCGGTGGAATATGTGGAGTTGCCTGGCTATCGATGTGCCCGTATGGTCATGGAGATAGGGGAGGTAGAGGCAAGTTGGAGTTCTTGAAATGAAAGACTTTCTAGACAAGGGTGAGTTGCCGCTTGATGAAGAGAGAGCTAAGCTAGTGAAGGTGACTTCTCCACGTTTTACGGTGCAGGATGGAATTCTATATAGAAGATCTTTTTCAAAGCCATTAATGAGGTGTATAGAGCCAGGGATGGTGGCTAAGGTTTTATTCGAAATCCATGAAGGTGTTTGTGGAGGACATCCGGGGGCGAGATCCCTTGCAGAGAAGGTTTTGTTCCACGGCTATTATTGGCCAAGTTTGAAGAAGGACGCGGAAGAATATGTGCGGAAATGCGAGAAGTGTCAGAGGTTTGGGAATATACCGCGGCAACCCGCCACTGAGCAGACGCTTATTGTCGCAACATGGCCTTTTGATATGTGGGGCATAGATTTGATTGGGCCATTCCCAAAGGCCAAGGGAGGATACCAGCATGTAGTCGTGGCCGTTGATTATTTTACAAAGTGGACGGAGGCGAAGGCTCTGGCGACAATAAGCGAAGACAATAAGATTAAGTTCGTTCAAGAAAACATTTGGTGCAGATATGGGTTACCCAGGGCCATTGTCTCTGATCATGGAACACAATTTGGTAAGAAATTTGCAGCGGAGTGCCAGAGGATGAATGTGAAGCATTGGATGTCGGCGGTGTACAGGCCGCAGTGTAATGGTCAGGCGGAGGCGGCAAACAAGCAAATTATTGCCACTTTACGTAAGAATTTGGAAGGAAGAGGCGGCGCATGGTTAGAAGAGTTGTCAACTGCATTATGGTATGTAAGGACCACAATAAAGGGCTCAACTGGTGAAACAGCGTTCGCTTTGACCTATGGATCTGAAGCCATGGCACCGGCCGAGATGGCCTTGCCAACATACCGGGTGACTTATTATGATGAGGCGAGAAATGGCCAGCGACGGTGTAACGACCTTGATTTGATTGACGAGAGAAGGCTGCAAGTAAGAATGAGGATGGTGAACTATAAGCAGAGGATGAAGGACCAACATGATAAGCGGGTTAGCAAGAGGTCCTTCAATGTGGGTGATTGGGTGCTGAGAAGTGCAGAAGCCACAGGGCCCAAGCCAGGTTTCACCAAGCTGAATGAAAAGTGGGAAGGGCCATTTCAGGTGTCTCAGGTTATCCGAGAGGGGACTTATAGGTTGAGGAAGCAGGATGGTGAAGAATTGAAGAATGCTTGGAGTGTTGATCATCTGAAGCGTTTTTATCAATGAAGTTGTTGCAAGTTTTTGTAGTTGCATCTTTTGATTTTTGCTCTAGATAACAAAAGCTATGTAATTTTTCTTTTGGGGGACATGTGTTTTGTTCACTTCACATTGATGGAAAAGTTATGTAGAATTTGCCAATCTAGAAGGATGTAACTTGTAAACATAATGGAAGGGGAAGGAATTATTGACTGACATATTGTTTTGTGATTATCATTTTGTTAGAACTTGACAAGTTTTCTGTTTTATGAAACAGCTTATTGAACGCAGCGGGATTAGAGCAAATGAAGGTGGTCAGGAAAGCGGCTTTCGTAAGGAATGAAAAAGTCGATAAAGGGAGAGGCCGTAAAGACATAATGACGAAGTCAAGAAGCAGTTGTCGCCCATGCTCGGAGAAACAGAGACGGTGTCTTGGTTAGAGACCAAGGCACCAAAAAGATGCGGCGTCTTGGTTAGAGACCAAGGCGCCAAAGATGCGGCGTCTTGGTTAGAGACCAAGGCGCCAAAGTTGGCGGCGTCTTGGTTAGAGACCAAGGCGCCAAAGAGGCGGTGTCTTGGTTAGAGACCAAGGCACCAAAGAGATGCGGCATCTTGGTTAGAGACCAAGGCGCCAAAGTTGGCGGCGTCTTGGTTAGAGACCAAGGCGCCAAAGAGGCGGTGTCTTGGTTAGAGACCAAGGCACCAAAAAGATGCAGCGTCTTGGTTAGAGACCAAGGCGCCAAAGATGCGGCATCTTGGTTAGAGACCAAGGCGCCAAAGTTGGCGGCGTCTTGGTTAGAGACCAAGGCGCCAAAAAGGCGGTGTCTTGGTTAGAGACCAAGGCGCCAAAGTTAGCGGCGTCTTGGTTAGAGACCAAGGCGCCAAAGAGGCGGCGTCTTGGTTAGAAACCAAGGCGCCAAAGTTGGTGGCGGCCTGGTTATAGACAAAGGCGCAAAAGAGATGCGGCATCTAGGTTAGAGACCAGGGTACCAAAAAGATAAGACGTTTTGGTTAGAGATCAAGTCTGTTGTAGTAATTGTCGCTTAAGCGAGAAGAGCAAGATGATATTTATTATTACTGAGGCGGAATAAATAAGTAGAAAGAAAATGTATGTGATATTTTTAATATTGTCATACGAAATAGTTGGTGAGAATTTTCACATTGGAGTGAGGCTGCCTAAAGACAAGCCTCACTTTTGTGAAGGGAGTAGTATGTATATAGAGATAAGATGGAGAGATGCAATCTTTGATGAACTATCAAAGCAAAATTAGAATTACCAAAAGAAAAACAAGCGACATGAAGAAGTTGTGATGAGCAAAGATAGTTTCAGAAGCAAGTCATAAGAAGCAAAGCAGTAGATAAAAGGTCGCAACAGAGCGACAAGAAAATCATTACAAATTGTCTTTGGCACGAAGGCCAGGAACAGAAATTAAACTAATTGTTTACAACAAGTAAATAAGAAAAGCAAAATCGAAAGACTGAAAATAAATATTGTTTGTTACAGACCAAGGGAAAATTTAAAAAGTTTGGTGACAATCAGAGATCATAAAAGAAAGGTCATTGGCCGTTGTAGGCAGCGTTAAGAGCATCTTTGTTCTTTTGTTGAAGGTCAAAGAGAGCGGGAATGATGTTGTCGCTGCGAGTTTCAGGAACTGTCCAAGCCGCCTTACCGAGAACGGCATCTTCCGCCGCCAGCTGGGCTAACTCCTCTTCGTTATAAGGCACAAGGGAATGTCCCTTGCGACTTTTGTCGCTGAAGATAGTTTCAGAACCCCATCTCGCAAGCATGGTTGGCGTAATGGCGGGATTGGCTTCTGCGGCAATAGTCCTTAATGTATGAAGGATGGCATTATCAAATGCATCCATCTCAGAAGTTTCAGCCTTGGACTTAGCCAAACGTAGATCTTCTCTGAGTTTGGTGACTTGATTGGCCTTGACAAAGTCTTCATCTCTGAGACGCTTGTTTTTGGCTTCAAGGTCAGCAAGTTTGGCCGCATCAGCTTTAAGTTTCTCGTTTTCAGCGACAAGGTTAGCCAGCTTCTCCTCCGCCTCCTTGTTCTTTTGTTCCAACCCTTCCAAACGGGTTTTTCTCGCCGCGATATCAGCATCTGCTTTGTCCTTAAGGTCTTTGAGCTCCTGGATAGAGGTATCCCGCCTGGACACTTTCCGCCTGTATACATTCCGCTCGCGCTCAGCCTCGGTAAGATCTTGTTCAAGTATGACGCATTTGTTGCTCAAACCTAAGAGAGTACTGCTAGCCTGCGAAAAGTAATGCGACAATAAAATGTTAGGAAAGTGTAAAGTGAAAAAATTTGAATGAGTAAAAGGGGAGAAAGTGCGACTTACCAGGGAAAGCTGAATTCCCGCGTGATAGGCTGAGTGGGCGGGATTCTCCTTTTCTATATAGGCCACCTGGTCAGCATCACTTGCCCTTTTGAGGGCAGTGGAACCCAGCAAGCAGGAAACAGTGTCTAGCTGCTCAGTAATTAACCCCTTAAGTTTGGGGATGGCATTCGCTTCCCGGCAAAGAGCCACCATGCCCGGCTCATCTTCGGGAATCTTGAATCCCTCCTCTAACCAGCTGGCACGACGGCGAGGAATCGAGCGGGATGATGAAGGGTTAATGGGAGAAGTGTTGGGGGCTGCTTCATGTGGTTGAGCTGATGGAGGCGGAGTGACGGATCTCACAGGGTTATCTGAATGAATCCCCTCAGTTTCAACTCCTGGTTGTTCAAGGGGAGTATCACCCTCCATTTCATTATGGGGATCATCTTCTTCTCTTTCTTCTCTTTCTTCTTCTTCTTCTTCTTCTTCATCTACCAAGTGGAGTGTCTCAACTCGTTCTTCAGAAGCGGGGATAGAGGCGGCTTTATGTTGCCATTTTTGGGGGCGGGAAGTGGTTGCGGGAGCCCTCTTGCGGGATGTCTCACTAGAAATCCTTTCATCTTCACCAGTTTTCGCTATCGGGATAGAGAGATCAGCAGGTTGGGCCCTTAGGCTTGCATTTCGGGCCAGAGCCAGACGCTTGGCTTGTTGTTCAGACATTCCTTGAGCAAGTCTTTTCTGGTTCATATCCATTGTCCTGTGCACTGCGAGAAGCGAGAAATATATAAGCGATAATAAAAACTTATAATAAGTAAAGAAATAAAAAACAAGGGAAACCGTACGTTGCACTTGTCGCATTGCGGGACACATGTTTTGGCCGTTCCCGCAAACGGTGCAATCTGTGCCAAATTTGTCGCCTGAATGACGTTCCCATCCAGGCCAAGATTCTGTGAAGACGATGGCCACTCGTGGAGGAACTGGCGGGAAGTCAAAGGAGAGTCCCACTTGGCTGAGAAGGGATTGATCTGTGAGAATTTGTTGAATTGAGAATAGGGCGGGGGAAGGATCTGTGGTGCTAGCTTCGGCGAGAAGACGGACCAGGGTGGCTTTCAAGCGTTTTTCATCTTCATCTAGGAACCATTTTTTATCAACCTTTGGATGAATCCCTTTCAAGTCTGAGGGAAGAGCCCAGCCAATGCGGGAAACGATGAAAAGTGGGTCGTTCTGCCAATTATGAACTTTAGAAGGAAGGGGAGTGAGGATCTTAGGTTTTTTGTATTTAAGCGACATGCGAAGCTCTTGGGTTTTGCTGTCCTTTTGTTGGTAGCCAGTAAATAGATCCATGAGCAGATGAGAGGTGGGTTCTCGCCGAAGAGCGCGGCAAATAGTGATAAAACAAGTCAACACTCTTATTGCGTTTGGGTGAAGCTCGGCTATTGCCGCCTGAGCTTTGAAAAGGACAAGTGAGATGAAGGGATCTATGGGGATCCTAAGTCCGGCATCCAGTTGGGACGGGAAAACAACGACGCCATCTTGTCTATGCCTAATAACAGAAAGAGCCATCTCGCCATCATAGGCGGCAATGTGGTAGTCTAGGTGATTGATATTGTACTTGGTATGATAGGGAGTTATGTGGGGATCTTGAGAAGTGTCAGATCTCGCTCCGGCTGAAGTGGAAGGGTTATTCCTGCTGGTTGAGGTAGAAGCGCCGGGGGCTCCCAAGTTTGACATCTCGCCTGAATCAGAAGAAGAAACAATTTGTTTATAACGAGACCTCTTAACTAAAGATCTCGCAGCGAGAAAGTCAGTGTCAGAGCTATCAGAATATGTGGGAGGACCGTAGAAGCGACATAGGTGTTAGCAAAGTTCGAGGGAAGTGAAAAATGTCTTGGACATGGGGGCTGAAAAATGAAGAAAACATTTACCCCTAATCTTCTACGGCATCAATTATGGCGGGATCTACGGTCCTCCCACATATTCTGATAGCTCGACAACGACTTTCTCGGCTACGAGATCTTTAGTTAAGAGGTCTCGTTATAAACAAATTGTTTCTTCTTCGATTCGGGCGAGATGTCAGCTTGCAGGAGCCCCCGGCGCTTCTACCTCAACCGGCAGGAATAACCCTTCCCACTTCGTGGGAGCGAGATGCGACGCTTCTCAAGATCCCGCGTAACTCCTGTCATTACCAGAAATCTGATATCAATCACCTAGACTACCACATTGCCGCCTATGATGGCGAGATGGCTCTTTACGGTGATGGGCATAGACAAGATGGCGTCGTTGTTTTCCGTCCCAGCGCGGATGCGGGACTTAGGATCCCATGCGATCCGCTTCGTCTCGCTTGTCCTTTTCAAAGCTCGGGCGGCAAATGGCGAGCTTCACGCTAACGCAATAAGAGTGTTGACTTGTTTTATCACTATTTGCCGCGCTCTTCGGCCAGAACCCACCTCTCATGCGCTCATGGATCTATTCTTGGCTACCAACAAAGGACAGCAAAACCGAAGAGCTTCGCATGTCGCTTAAATACAAAAAACCTAAGATCCTGCTCCCCTTCCTTCTAAAGTTCATAGTTGGCGGAAACGACCCACTTTTCATCGTTTCCACGCATTGGCATTTGGGCTCTTCCCTCGAGACTTGAAAGGGATTCATCCAAAGGTTGATAAAAAATGGTTCCTAGATGAAGATGGCAAACGCAGAAAGCCACGCACGGTCCGTCTTCTCGCCGAAGCTAGCTGCACGAGATCCTTCCCCCGCCCTATTCTCCAATTCAACAAATTCTCACGAGATCAATCCCTTCTCGACCCAGTAGGACTCTCCTTTGACTTCCCGCCGGTTCCTCCACAGTAGCCATCGTCTTCCCGAGAATCTTGGCTGGATAGGAGGCGTCATTCGAGCGACAAATTTGGTGCTGGATTGCGCCGTTTGCGGGAACGGCCAAAACATGTGTCCCTTAATGCGACAAGTGCAACATGCGGTTTCACTTGTTTTTATTTCTTTACTTATTATAAGTTTTTATTATCGCTTATATATTTCTCGCTTCTCGCCGGTCACGCGAGGACAATGGATATGAACCCGAGAAAGACTTGCTTTCAAGGAATGTACGAGACAACAAGCCAAGCGTCGGCTCACGGCCCGAAATGCAAGCCCTAAGGGCCCAACCTGGCGATCTCTCTATCTGACCAGCGAGGCGGTGAAGATGAAAGGATTTCTAGTGAGACATCCGCAAAGAGGGCTCCTATGACCACTTCCCGCCCCCAAAAATGGCAACATAAAGCCGCCTCTATCCCCGCTTACGAAGAAACGGTTGAGACACTCCACTTGGTAGATGAAGAAGAAGAAGAAGAAGAAGAAGAAGAAGAAGAAGAAGAAGAAGAAGAGAAGAAGAAGAAGAAGAAGAAGAAGAAGAAGAAGAAGAAGAAGAGAAGAAGATGATCCCCATAATGAAATGGAGGGTGATACTCCCCTTGAACGACCGGGGAGTTGAGCAGGGGATTCATTCGAGATAACCACGTGAGATCCGTCACTCCACGCCTCCATCGGCTCAACCACATGAAACTGACCCCCAACACTTCTCCCATGTAACCCTTCATCATCCCGCTCGATTCCTCGCCCAGTCGTGCAGCGGTGGCTAGAGGAGGGATTCAAGATTCTAGAAGATGGTGAGCCGGGCATGGTGGCTCTCTTTCTTAGGAAGCCGAATGCCGTCCCCAGGCTTAAGGGGTTAGTTGCGAAACGACTAGACAACATTTCCTGCTTCTTTGGGTTCCCACTTTGCCCTCAAAAGGGCAAGTGATCTTCGACCCAGGTGGCCTACGTATAGAAAAGGAGAGAATCCCGCCCGCTCGGCCTATCACGCGGGAATTCGGCTTTCCACTGGTAAGTCGCACTTTCTTCCTTTTACTCATTCAGAAATTTTTCACTTTACACTTTCCTAACATTTTATTGTCGCATTACCCTTCGCGAGGCTAGCGATCACTCTCTTAGGTTTTGAGCAACAAATGCGTCGATACTTGAGGGCAAGATCTTACTGCGGCGACGCGAGCGGAATGAATAACATCTGAGCGGAAAGTGTCCGGGCGGGGATACCTCTATCCGGGAGCTCAAAAGACCTTACGGACAAAGCGAGATGCGATATCGCGGCGAGAAAAACCCGTTTGGAAGGGTTGGAACAAAAGAACAAGGAGCGGAGGAGAAGGCTGGCTAACCTTGTCGGCGAAAGCGAGAAACTTAAAGGCGATGCGGCCAGCACTAACGAACCTTGAAGCCAAAAACAAGCGTCTCGGGAGATGAAGACTTTGTCCAAGGCCAATCAAGTGCCAAACTCGAGAGAAGATCTACGTTTGGCTGAGTCCAAGTGAAACACGAGATGGATGCATTTGATAATGCCATCCTTTCGCACGTTAGGACTATTGCCGCG